>CATIWC010003559.1:0-29113 GCA_948472305.1 Vicia faba | reverse complement strand
CAAATTTTAGGTTACTTCATCACTAAGAAACTTAGTTAAAAACCTATTAGTTAATAACATATATTTCATATACGTTCGTAATAATTATAACTATATAATGAGGTTAGATAGTAAATTTATTCACCATATTCACATTGTATTATGGTAAAATAGATGTAAACAATTTCAATATTATTCTTCTTATCCATCAACAAATTTTAGGTTACTTCATCACTAAGAAACTAAGTTAAAAGACTATTAATTAATGACATATATTTCATATACGTTCGTAATAATTAAAACTATATAATGAGGTTAGATAGTAAATTTATTCACCATATTCACATTGTATTATGTTATAATAGATGTAAACAATTTCAATATTATTCTTATTATCCATCACCAATTTTAGGTTACTTCATCACTAAGAAACTATGTTAAAACCTATTATTTAATAACATATATTTCATATACGTTCGTAATAATTAAAACTATATAATGAGGTTAGATAGTAAATTTATTCAACATATTCAAATTGTATTATGGTATAATAGATGTAAACAATTTCAATATTATTCTTCTTATCCATCACCGAATTTAAGGTTACTTCATCACTAAGAACTAAGTTAAAAACCTATTAGTTAATAACATATATTTAATATACATTCATAATAATTAAAACTATATAATGAGGTTAGATAGTAATTTCATTCACCATATTCACATTGCATTATGTTATAATAGATGTAAACAATTTCAATATTATTTTTCTTATCCATTGCCAAATTTTAGGTTACTTCATCACTAAGAAACTAACTTAAAAACCTATTAGTTAATAACATATATTTCATATACGTTCGTAATAATTAAAACTATATAATGAGGTTAGATAACAAATTTATTCAACATATTCACATTGTATTATGATATAATAGATGTAAACAATTTCAATATTATTCTTCTTATCCATCACCAAATTTTAGGTAACTTCATCACTAAGAAACTAAGTTAAAAGACTATCAGTTAATGACATATATTTCATATATGTTCGTAATAATTAAACTATATAATGAGGTTAGATAGTAATTTATTCACCATATCACATTGTATTATGGTATATATACATTTAAACAATTTCAATATTATTCTTCTTATCCATCACCAAATTTTAGGTTACTTCATCACTAAGAAACTAAGTTAAAAGTCTATTAATTTATGACATATATTTCATATACAATCATAATAATTAAAACTATTTAATGAGGTTAGATAGTAAATTTATTCACCATATTCACAATGTATTATGGTATAATAGATGTAAAAAATTTCAATATTATTCTTCTTATCCATCACCAAATTTTAGGTTACTTCATCACTAAGAAACTAAGTTAAAAACCAATTAGTTAATAACATATATTTCATATACGTTCGTAATAATTATAACTATATAATGAGGTTAGATAGTAAATTTATTCACCATATTCACATTGTATTATGGTAAAATAGATGTAAACAATTTCAATATTATTCTTGTTATCCATCACCAAATTTTAGGTTACTTCATCACTAAGAAACTAAGTTAAAAGACTATTAATTAATGACATATATTTCATATACAATCATAATAATTAAAACTATTTAATAAGGTTAGATAGTAAATTTATTCACCATATTCACAATGTATTATGGTATAATAGATGTAAAAAATTTCAATATTATTCTTCTTATCCATCACCAAATTTAGGTTACTTCATCACTAAGAAACTAAGTTAAAAACCTATAGTTAATAACATATATTTCATATACGTTCGTAATAATTATAACTATATAATGAGGTTAGATAGTAAATTTATTCACCATATTCACATTGTATTATGGTATAACAGATATAAACAATTTCAATATTATTCTTCTTATCCATCACCAAATTTTAGGTTACTTAATCACTAAGAAACTAAGTTAAAAGACTATTAATTTATGACATAGATTTCATATACATTCATAATAATTAAAACTATATAAAGAGGTTAGATAGTAAATTTATTCATCATATTCACATTATATTATGTTATAAAAGATGTAAAAAAATTTCAATATTATTCTTCTTATCCATCACCATATTTTAGGTTACTTCATCACTAAGAAACTAACTTAAAAACCTATTAGTTAAGAACATATATTTCATATACGTTCGTAATAATTAAAACTATATAATGAGGTTAGATAGTAAATTTATTCACCATATTCACATTGTATTATGGTATAATAGATGTAAACAATTACAATATATTCTTCTTATCCATCACCAAATTTAGGTTACCTCATCACTAGAAACTAAGTTAAAAGACTATTAATTAATGACATATATTTCATATACGTTCGTAATAATTAAAACTATATAATGAGGTTAGATAGTAAATTTATTCACCATATTCACATTGTATTATGGTATAATAGATGTAAACAATTTCAATATTATTTTTCTTATCCATCACCAAATTTTAGGTTACTTCATCACTAGAAACTAAGTAAAAGACTATTAATTTATGACATATATTTCATATACAATCATAATAATTAAAACTATATAATGTGGTTAGATAGTAAATTTATTCACCATATTCACATTGTATTATGGTATAATAGATGTAAAAAATTTCAATATTATTCTTCTTATCCATCACCAAATTTTAGGTTACTTCATCACTAAGAAACTAAGTTAAAAACCTATTAGTTGATAACATATATTTCATATACGTTCGTAATAATTAAAACTATATAATGAGGTTAGATAGTAAATGTATTCAACATATTCACATTGTATTATGGTATAATAGATGTAAACAATTTCAATATTATTCTTCTTATCCATCACCAAATTTTAGGTAACTTCATCACTAAGAAACTAAGTTAAAAACCTATTAGTTAATAACATATATTTCATATACATTCGTAATAATTAAAACTATATAATGAGGTTAGATAGTAAATTTATTCACCATATTCACATTGTATTATGGTAAAATAGATGTAAACAATTTCAATATTATTCTTCTTATCCATTACCAAAGTTTAGGTTACATCATCACTAAGAAACTAAGTTAAAGACTATTAATTTATGACTTATATTTCATATACATTCATAATAATTAAAACTATATAATGAGGTTAGTTAGGAAATTTATTCATCATATTCACATTATATTATGGTATAATAGATGTAAACAATTTCAATATTATTCTTCTATCCATCACCAATTTTAGGTTACTTCACCACTAAGAAACTAAGTTAAAAGACTATTAATTTATGTCATATATTTCATATACATTCATAATAATTAAAACTATATAATGAGGTTAGATAGTAAATTTATTCATCATATTCCACATTATATTATGTTATAAAAGATGTAAACAATTTCAATATTATTCTTCTTATCCATCACCATATTTTAGGTTACTTCATCACTAAGAAACTAAGTTAAAAACCTATTAATTAAGAACATATATTTCATATACGTTCGTAATAATTAAAACTATATAATGAGGTTAGATAGTAAATTTATTCGCCATATTCACATTGTATTATGGTATAATAGATGTAAACAATTTCAATATTATTTTTCTTATCCATCACCAAATTTTAGGTTACTTCATCACTAAGAAACTAAGTTAAAAGACTATTAATTTATGACATATATTTCATATACAATCATAATAATTAAAACTATATAATGAGGTTAGATAGTAAATTTATTCACCATATTCACATTGTATTATGGTATAATAGATGTAAAAAATTTCAATATTATTCTTCTTATCCATCACCAAATTTTAGGTTACTTCATCACTAAGAAACTAAGTTAAAAACCTTTTAGTTAATAACATATATTTCATATACGTTCGTAATAATTAAAACTATATAATGAGGTTAGATAGTAAATTTATTACCATATTCACATTGTATTATGGTAAAATAGATGTAAACAATTTCAATATTATTCTTCTTATCCATTACCAAAGTTTAGGTTACATCATCACTAAGAAACTAAGTTAAAAGACTATTAATTTATGACTTATATTTCATATACATTCATAATAATTAAAACTATATAATGAGGTTAGTTAGTAAATTTATTCATCATATTCGCATTATATTATGGTATAATAGATGTAAACAATTTCAATATTATTCTTCTTATCCATCATCAAATTTTAGTTACTTCACCACTAAGAAACTAGGTTAAAAGACTATTAATTTATGTCATATATTTCATATACATTCATAATAATTAAAACTATATAATGAGGTTAGATAGTAAATTTATTCATCATATTCACATTATACTATGTTATAAAAGATGTAAACAATTTCAATATTATTCTTCTTATCCATCACCAAATTTTAGGTTACTTCATCACTAAGAAACTAAGTTAAAAACCTATTAGTTAATAACATATATTTCATATACATTCGTAATAATTAAAACTATATAATGAGGTTAGATAGTAAATTTATTCACCATATTCACATTGTATTATGGTAAAATAGATGTAAACAATTTCAATATTATTCTTGTTATCCATCACCAATTTTAGGTTACTTCATCACTAAGAAACTAAGTTAAAAGACTATTAATTAATGACATATATTTCATATACAATCATAATAATTAAAACTATTTAATAAGGTTAGATAGTAAATTTATTCACCATATTCACAATGTATTATGGTATAATAGATGTAAAAAATTTCAATATTATTCTTCTTATCCATCACCAAATTTTAGGTTACTTCATCACTAAGAAACTAAGTTAAAAACCTATTAGTTAATAACATATATTTCATATACATTCATAATAATTAAAAACTATATAATGAGGTTAGATAGTAAATTTATTCATCATATTCACATTGTATTATGGTATAACAGATATAAACAATTTCAATATTATTCTTCTTATCCATCACCAATTTTAGGTTACTTAATCACTAAGAAACTAAGTTAAAAGACTATTAATTTATGACATAGATTTCATATACATTCATAATAATTAAAACTATATAAAGAGGTTAGATAGTAAATTTATTCATCATATTCACATTATATTATGTTATAAAAAGATGTAAAAAATTTCAATATTATTCTTCTTATCCATCACCATATTTTAGGTTACTTCATCACTAAGAAACTAACTTAAAAACCTATTAGTTAAGAAACATATATTTCATATACGTTCGTAATAATTAAAACTATATAATGAGGTTAGATAGTAAATTTATTCACCATATTCACATTGTATTATGGTATAATAGATGTAAACAATTACAATATTATTCTTCTTATCCATCACCAAATTTTAGGTTACCTCATCACTAAGAAACTAAGTTAAAAGACTATTAATTAATGACATATATTTCATATACGTTCGTAATAATTAAAACTATATAATGAGGTTAGATAGTAAATTTATTCACCATATTCACATTGTATTATGGTATAATAGATGTAAACAATTTCAATATTATTTTTCTTATCCATCACCAAATTTTAGGTTACTTCATCACTAAGAAACTAAGTTAAAAGACTATTAATTTATGACATATATTTCATATACAATCATAATAATTAAAACTATATAATGTGGTTAGATAGTAAATTTATTCACCATATTCACATTGTATTATGGTATAATAGATGTAAAAAATTTCAATATTATTCTTCTTATCCATCACCAAATTTTAGGTTACTTCATCACTAAGAAACTAAGTTAAAAACCTATTAGTTGATAACATATATTTCATATACGTTCGTAATAATTAAAACTATATAATGAGGTTAGATAGTAAATGTATTCAACATATTCACATTGTATTATGGTATAATAGATGTAAACAATTTCAATATTATTCTTCTTATCCATCACCAAATTTTAGGTAACTTCATCACTAAGAAACTAAGTTAAAAACCTATTAGTTAATAACATATATTTCATATACATTCGTAATAATTAAAACTATATAATGAGGTTAGATAGTAAATTTATTCACCATATTCACATTGTATTATGGTAAAATAGATGTAAACAATTTCAATATTATTCTTCTTATCCATTACCAAAGTTTAGGTTACATCATCACTAAGAAACTAAGTTAAAAGACTATTAATTTATGACTTATATTTCATATACATTCATAATAATTAAAACTATATAATGAGGTTAGTTAGGAAATTTATTCATCATATTCACATTATATTATGGTATAATAGATGTAAACAATTTCAATATTATTCTTCTTATCCATCACCAAATTTTAGGTTACTTCACCACTAAGAAACTAAGTTAAAAGACTATTAATTTATGTCATATATTTCATATACATTCATAATAATTAAAACTATATAATGAGGTTAGATAGTAAATTTATTCATCATATTCACATTATATTATGTTATAAAAGATGTAAACAATTTCAATATTATTCTTCTTATCCATCACCATATTTTAGGTTACTTCATCACTAAGAAACTAAGTTAAAAACCTATTAATTAAGAACATATATTTCATATACGTTCGTAATAATTAAAACTATATAATGAGGTTAGATAGTAAATTTATTCGCCATATTCACATTGTATTATGGTATAATAGATGTAAACAATTTCAATATTATTTTTTTTATCCATCACCAAATTTTAGGTTACTTCATCACTAAGAAACTAAGTTAAAAGACTATTAATTTATGACATATATTTCATATACAATCATAATAATTAAAACTATATAATGAGGTTAGATAGTAAATTTATTCACCATATTCACATTGTATTATGGTATAATAGATGTAAAAAATTTCAATATTATTCTTCTTATCCATCACCAAATTTTAGGTTACTTCATCACTAAGAAACTAAGTTAAAAACCTTTTAGTTAATAACATATATTTCATATACGTTCGTAATAATTAAAACTATATAATGAGGTTAGATAGTAAATTTATTAACCATATTCACATTGTATTATGGTAAAATAGATGTAAACAATTTCAATATTATTCTTCTTATCCATTACCAAAGTTTAGGTTACATCATCACTAAGAAACTAAGTTAAAAGACTATTAATTTATGACTTATATTTCATATACATTCATAATAATTAAAACTATATAATGAGGTTAGTTAGTAAATTTATTCATCATATTCGCATTATATTATGGTATAATAGATGTAAACAATTTCAATATTATTCTTCTTATCCATCATCAAATTTTAGGTTACTTCACCACTAAGAAACTAGGTTAAAAGACTATTAATTTATGTCATATATTTCATATACATTCATAATAATTAAAACTATATAATGAGGTTAGATAGTAAATTTATTCATCATATTCACATTATACTATGTTATAAAAGATGTAAACAATTTCAATATTATTCTTCTTATCCATCACCAAATTTTAGGTTACTTCATCACTAAGAAACTAAGTTAAAAACCTATTAGTTAATAACATATATTTCATATACATTCGTAATAATTAAAACTATATAATGAGGTTAGATAGTAAATTTATTCACCATATTCACATTGTATTATGGTAAAATAGATGTAAACAATTTCAATATTATTCTTGTTATCCATCACCAAATTTTAGGTTACTTCATCACTAAGAAACTAAGTTAAAAGACTATTAATTAATGACATATATTTCATATACAATCATAATAATTAAAACTATTTAATAAGGTTAGATAGTAAATTTATTCACCATATTCACAATGTATTATGGTATAATAGATGTAAAAAATTTCAATATTATTCTTCTTATCCATCACCAAATTTTAGGTTACTTCATCACTAAGAAACTAAGTTAAAAACCTATTAGTTAATAACATATATTTCATATACATTCATAATAATTAAAACTATATAATGAGGTTAGATAGTAAATTTATTCATCATATTCACATTGTATTATGGTATAACAGATATAAACAATTTCAATATTATTCTTCTTATCCATCACCAAATTTTAGGTTACTTAATCACTAAGAAACTAAGTTAAAAGACTATTAATTTATGACATAGATTTCATATACATTCATAATAATTAAAACTATATAAAGAGGTTAGATAGTAAATTTATTCATCATATTCACATTATATTATGTTATAAAAGATGTAAAAAATTTCAATATTATTCTTCTTATCCATCACCATATTTTAGGTTACTTCATCACTAAGAAACTAACTTAAAAACCTATTAGTTAAGAACATATATTTCATATACGTTCGTAATAATTAAAACTATATAATGAGGTTAGATAGTAAATTTATTCACCATATTCACATTGTATTATGGTATAATAGATGTAAACAATTACAATATTATTCTTCTTATCCATCACCAAATTTTAGGTTACCTCATCACTAAGAAACTAAGTTAAAAGACTATTAATTAATGACATATATTTCATATACGTTCGTAATAATTAAAACTATATAATGAGGTTAGATAGTAAATTTATTCACCATATTCACATTGTATTATGGTATAATAGATGTAAACAATTTCAATATTATTTTTCTTATCCATCACCAAATTTTAGGTTACTTCATCACTAAGAAACTAAGTTAAAAGACTATTAATTTATGACATATATTTCATAAACATTCATAATAATTAAAACTATATAATCAGGTTAGATAGTAAATTTATTCATCATATTCACATTATATTATGTTATAAAAGATGTAAACAATTTCAATATTATTCTTTTTATCCATCACCATATTTTAGGTTACTTCATCACTAAGAAACTAACTTAAAAACCTATTAGTTAAGAACATATATTTCATATACGTTCGTAATAATTAAAACTATATAATGAGGTTAGATAGTAAATTTATTCACCATATTCACATTGTATTATGGTATAATAGATGTAAAAAATTTCAATATTATTCTTCTTATCCATCACCAAATTTTAGGTTACTTCATCACTAAGAAACTTAGTTAAAAACCTATTAGTTAATAACATATATTTCATATACGTTCGTAATAATTATAACTATATAATGAGGTTAGATAGTAAATTTATTCACCATATTCACATTGTATTATGGTAAAATAGATGTAAACAATTTCAATATTATTCTTCTTATCCATCAACAAATTTTAGGTTACTTCATCACTAAGAAACTAAGTTAAAAGACTATTAATTAATGACATATATTTCATATACGTTCGTAATAATTAAAACTATATAATGAGGTTAGATAGTAAATTTATTCACCATATTCACATTGTATTATGTTATAATAGATGTAAACAATTTCAATATTATTCTTATTATCCATCACCAAATTTTAGGTTACTTCATCACTAAGAAACTATGTTAAAAACCTATTATTTAATAACATATATTTCATATACGTTCGTAATAATTAAAACTATATAATGAGGTTAGTTAGTAAATTTATTCAACATATTCAACTTGTATTATGGTATAATAGATGTAAACAATTTCAATATTATTCTTCTTATCCATCACCGAATTTAAGGTTACTTCATCACTAAGAAACTAAGTTAAAAACCTATTAGTTAATAACATATATTTAATATACATTCATAATAATTAAAACTATATAATGAGGTTAGATAGTAATTTCATTCACCATATTCACATTGCATTATGTTATAATAGATGTAAACAATTTCAATATTATTTTTCTTATCCATTGCCAAATTTTAGGTTACTTCATCACTAAGAAACTAACTTAAAAACCTATTAGTTAATAACATATATTTCATATACGTTCGTAATAATTAAAACTATATAATGAGGTTAGATAACAAATTTATTCAACATATTCACATTGTATTATGATATAATAGATGTAAACAATTTCAATATTATTCTTCTTATCCATCACCAAATTTTAGGTAACTTCATCACTAAGAAACTAAGTTAAAAGACTATCAGTTAATGACATATATTTCATATATGTTCGTAATAATTAAAACTATATAATGAGGTTAGATAGTAATTTTATTCACCATATTCACATTGTATTATGGTATATATACATTTAAACAATTTCAATATTATTCTTCTTATCCATCACCAAATTTTAGGTTACTTCATCACTAAGAAACTAAGTTAAAAGTCTATTAATTTATGACATATATTTCATATACAATCATAATAATTAAAACTATTTAATGAGGTTAGGTAGTAAATTTATTCACCATATTCACAATGTATTATGGTATAATAGATGTAAAAAATTTCAATATTATTCTTCTTATCCATCACCAAATTTTAGGTTACTTCATCACTAAGAAACTAAGTTAAAAACCAATTAGTTAATAACATATATTTCATATACGTTCGTAATAATTATAACTATATAATGAGGTTAGATAGTAAATTTATTCACCATATTCACATTGTATTATGGTAAAATAGATGTAAACAATTTCAATATTATTCTTGTTATCCATCACCAAATTTTAGGTTACTTCATCACTAAGAAACTAAGTTAAAAGACTATTAATTAATGACATATATTTCATATACAATCATAATAATTAAAACTATTTAATAAGGTTAGATAGTAAATTTATTCACCATATTCACAATGTATTATGGTATAATAGATGTAAAAAATTTCAATATTATTCTTCTTATCCATCACCAAATTTTAGGTTACTTCATCACTAAGAAACTAAGTTAAAAACCTATTAGTTAATAACATATATTTCATATACGTTCGTAATAATTATAACTATATAATGAGGTTAGATAGTAAATTTATTCACCATATTCACATTGTATTATGGTAAAATAGATGTAAACAATTTCAATATTATTCTTCTTATCCATCACCAAATTTTAGGTTACTTCATCACTAAGAAACTAAGTTAAAAGACTATTAATTAATGACATATATTTCATATACATTCGTAATAATTAAAACTATATAATGAGGTTAGATAGTTAATTTATTCACCATATTCACATTGTATTATGTTATAATAGATGTAAACAATTTCAATATTATTATTATTATCCATCACCAAATTTTAGGTTACTTCATCACTAAGAAACTAAGTTAAAAACCTATTAGTTAATAACATATATTTCATATACGTTCGTAATAATTAAAACTATATAATGAGGTTAGATAGTAAATTTATTCAACATATTCACATTGTATTATGGTATAATAGATTTAAACAATTTCAATATTATTCTTCTTATCCATCACCAAATTTTAGGTAACTTCATCACTAAGAAACTAAGTTAAAAACCTATTAGTTAATAACATATATTTCATATACATTCGTAATAATTAAAACTATATAATGAGGTTAGATAGTAAATTTATTCACCATATTCACATTGTATTATGGTAAAATAGATGTAAACAATTTCAATATTATTCTTCTTATCCATTACCAAAGTTTAGGTTACATCAACGCTAAGAAACTAAGTTAAAAGACTATTAATTTATGACATATATTTCATATACATTCATAATAATTAAAACTATATAATGAGGTTAGATAGTAAATTTATTCATCATATTCACATTGTATTATGGTATAATAGATGTAAACAATTTCAATATTATTCTTCTTATCCATCACCAAATTTTAGGTTACTTCATCACTAAGAAACTAAGTTAAAAGACTATTAATTTATGACATATATTTCATAAACATTCATAATAATTAAAACTATATAATCAGGTTAGATAGTAAATTTATTCATCATATTCACATTATATTATGTTATAAAAGATGTAAACAATTTCAATATTATTCTTTTTATCCATCACCATATTTTAGGTTACTTCATCACTAAGAAACTAACTTAAAAACCTATTAGTTAAGAACATATATTTCATATACGTTCGTAATAATTAAAACTATATAATGAGGTTAGATAGTAAATTTATTCACCATATTCACATTGTATTATGGTATAATAGATGTAAAAAATTTCAATATTATTCTTCTTATCCATCACCAAATTTTAGGTTACTTCATCACTAAGAAACTTAGTTAAAAACCTATTAGTTAATAACATATATTTCATATACGTTCGTAATAATTATAACTATATAATGAGGTTAGATAGTAAATTTATTCACCATATTCACATTGTATTATGGTAAAATAGATGTAAACAATTTCAATATTATTCTTCTTATCCATCAACAAATTTTAGGTTACTTCATCACTAAGAAACTAAGTTAAAAGACTATTAATTAATGACATATATTTCATATACGTTCGTAATAATTAAAACTATATAATGAGGTTAGATAGTAAATTTATTCACCATATTCACATTGTATTATGTTATAATAGATGTAAACAATTTCAATATTATTCTTATTATCCATCACCAAATTTTAGGTTACTTCATCACTAAGAAACTATGTTAAAAACCTATTATTTAATAACATATATTTCATATACGTTCGTAATAATTAAAACTATATAATGAGGTTAGATAGTAAATTTATTCAACATATTCAAATTGTATTATGGTATAATAGATGTAAACAATTTCAATATTATTCTTCTTATCCATCACCGAATTTAAGGTTACTTCATCACTAAGAAACTAAGTTAAAAACCTATTAGTTAATAACATATATTTAATATACATTCATAATAATTAAAACTATATAATGAGGTTAGATAGTAATTTCATTCACCATATTCACATTGCATTATGTTATAATAGATGTAAACAATTTCAATATTATTTTTATTATCCATTGCCAAATTTTAGGTTACTTCATCACTAAGAAACTAACTTAAAAACCTATTAGTTAATAACATATATTTCATATACGTTCGTAATAATTAAAACTATATAATGAGGTTAGATAACAAATTTATTCAACATATTCACATTGTATTATGATATAATAGATGTAAACAATTTCAATATTATTCTTCTTATCCATCACCAAATTTTAGGTAACTTCATCACTAAGAAACTAAGTTAAAAGACTATCAGTTAATGACATATATTTCATATATGTTCGTAATAATTAAAACTATATAATGAGGTTAGATAGTAATTTTATTCACCATATTCACATTGTATTATGGTATATATACATTTAAACAATTTCAATATTATTCTTCTTATCCATCACCAAATTTTAGGTTACTTCATCACTAAGAAACTAAGTTAAAAGTCTATTAATTTATGACATATATTTCATATACAATCATAATAATTAAAACTATTTAATGAGGTTAGATAGTAAATTTATTCACCATATTCACAATGTATTATGGTATAATAGATGTAAAAAATTTCAATATTATTCTTCTTATCCATCACCAAATTTTAGGTTACTTCATCACTAAGAAACTAAGTTAAAAACCAATTAGTTAATAACATATATTTCATATACGTTCGTAATAATTATAACTATATAATGAGGTTAGATAGTAAATTTATTCACCATATTCACATTGTATTATGGTAAAATAGATGTAAACAATTTCAATATTATTCTTGTTATCCATCACCAAATTTTAGGTTACTTCATCACTAAGAAACTAAGTTAAAAGACTATTAATTAATGACATATATTTCATATACAATCATAATAATTAAAACTATTTAATAAGGTTAGATAGTAAATTTATTCACCATATTCACAATGTATTATGGTATAATAGATGTAAAAAATTTCAATATTATTCTTCTTATCCATCACCAAATTTTAGGTTACTTCATCACTAAGAAACTAAGTTAAAAACCTATTAGTTAATAACATATATTTCATATACGTTCGTAATAATTATAACTATATAATGAGGTTAGATAGTAAATTTATTCACCATATTCACATTGTATTATGGTATAACAGATATAAACAATTTCAATATTATTCTTCTTATCCATCACCAAATTTTAGGTTACTTAATCACTAAGAAACTAAGTTAAAAGACTATTAATTTATGACATAGATTTCATATACATTCATAATAATTAAAACTATATAAAGAGGTTAGATAGTAAATTTATTCATCATATTCACATTATATTATGTTATAAAAGATGTAAAAAATTTCAATATTATTCTTCTTATCCATCACCATATTTTAGGTTACTTCATCACTAAGAAACTAACTTAAAAACCTATTAGTTAAGAACATATATTTCATATACGTTCGTAATAATTAAAACTATATAATGAGGTTAGATAGTAAATTTATTCACCATATTCACATTGTATTATGGTATAATAGATGTAAACAATTACAATATTATTCTTCTTATCCATCACCAAATTTTAGGTTACCTCATCACTAAGAAACTAAGTTAAAAGACTATTAATTAATGACATATATTTCATATACGTTCGTAATAATTAAAACTATATAATGAGGTTAGATAGTAAATTTATTCACCATATTCACATTGTATTATGGTATAATAGATGTAAACAATTTCAATATTATTTTTCTTATCCATCACCAAATTTTAGGTTACTTCATCACTAAGAAACTAAGTTAAAAGACTATTAATTTATGACATATATTTCATATACAATCATAATAATTAAAACTATATAATGTGGTTAGATAGTAAATTTATTCACCATATTCACATTGTATTATGGTATAATAGATGTAAAAAATTTCAATATTATTCTTCTTATCCATCACCAAATTTTAGGTTACTTCATCACTAAGAAACTAAGTTAAAAACCTATTAGTTGATAACATATATTTCATATACGTTCGTAATAATTAAAACTATATAATGAGGTTAGATAGTAAATGTATTCAACATATTCACATTGTATTATGGTATAATAGATGTAAACAATTTCAATATTATTCTTCTTATCCATCACCAAATTTTAGGTAACTTCATCACTAAGAAACTAAGTTAAAAACCTATTAGTTAATAACATATATTTCATATACATTCGTAATAATTAAAACTATATAATGAGGTTAGATAGTAAATTTATTCACCATATTCACATTGTATTATGGTAAAATAGATGTAAACAATTTCAATATTATTCTTCTTATCCATTACCAAAGTTTAGGTTACATCATCACTAAGAAACTAAGTTAAAAGACTATTAATTTATGACTTATATTTCATATACATTCATAATAATTAAAACTATATAATGAGGTTAGTTAGGAAATTTATTCATCATATTCACATTATATTATGGTATAATAGATGTAAACAATTTCAATATTATTCTTCTTATCCATCACCAAATTTTAGGTTACTTCACCACTAAGAAACTAAGTTAAAAGACTATTAATTTATGTCATATATTTCATATACATTCATAATAATTAAAACTATATAATGAGGTTAGATAGTAAATTTATTCATCATATTCACATTATATTATGTTATAAAAGATGTAAACAATTTCAATATTATTCTTCTTATCCATCACCATATTTTAGGTTACTTCATCACTAAGAAACTAAGTTAAAAACCTATTAATTAAGAACATATATTTCATATACGTTCGTAATAATTAAAACTATATAATGAGGTTAGATAGTAAATTTATTCGCCATATTCACATTGTATTATGGTATAATAGATGTAAACAATTTCAATATTATTTTTCTTATCCATCACCAAATTTTAGGTTACTTCATCACTAAGAAACTAAGTTAAAAGACTATTAATTTATGACATATATTTCATATACAATCATAATAATTAAAACTATATAATGAGGTTAGATAGTAAATTTATTCACCATATTCACATTGTATTATGGTATAATAGATGTAAAAAATTTCAATATTATTCTTCTTATCCATCACCAAATTTTAGGTTACTTCATCACTAAGAAACTAAGTTAAAAACCTTTTAGTTAATAACATATATTTCATATACGTTCGTAATAATTAAAACTATATAATGAGGTTAGATAGTAAATTTATTAACCATATTCACATTGTATTATGGTAAAATAGATGTAAACAATTTCAATATTATTCTTCTTATCCATTACCAAAGTTTAGGTTACATCATCACTAAGAAACTAAGTTAAAAGACTATTAATTTATGACTTATATTTCATATACATTCATAATAATTAAAACTATATAATGAGGTTAGTTAGTAAATTTATTCATCATATTCGCATTATATTATGGTATAATAGATGTAAACAATTTCAATATTATTCTTCTTATCCATCATCAAATTTTAGGTTACTTCACCACTAAGAAACTAGGTTAAAAGACTATTAATTTATGTCATATATTTCATATACATTCATAATAATTAAAACTATATAATGAGGTTAGATAGTAAATTTATTCATCATATTCACATTATACTATGTTATAAAAGATGTAAACAATTTCAATATTATTCTTCTTATCCATCACCAAATTTTAGGTTACTTCATCACTAAGAAACTAAGTTAAAAACCTATTAGTTAATAACATATATTTCATATACATTCGTAATAATTAAAACTATATAATGAGGTTAGATAGTAAATTTATTCACCATATTCACATTGTATTATGGTAAAATAGATGTAAACAATTTCAATATTATTCTTGTTATCCATCACCAAATTTTAGGTTACTTCATCACTAAGAAACTAAGTTAAAAGACTATTAATTAATGACATATATTTCATATACAATCATAATAATTAAAACTATTTAATAAGGTTAGATAGTAAATTTATTCACCATATTCACAATGTATTATGGTATAATAGATGTAAAAAATTTCAATATTATTCTTCTTATCCATCACCAAATTTTAGGTTACTTCATCACTAAGAAACTAAGTTAAAAACCTATTAGTTAATAACATATATTTCATATACATTCATAATAATTAAAACTATATAATGAGGTTAGATAGTAAATTTATTCATCATATTCACATTGTATTATGGTATAACAGATATAAACAATTTCAATATTATTCTTCTTATCCATCACCAAATTTTAGGTTACTTAATCACTAAGAAACTAAGTTAAAAGACTATTAATTTATGACATAGATTTCATATACATTCATAATAATTAAAACTATATAAAGAGGTTAGATAGTAAATTTATTCATCATATTCACATTATATTATGTTATAAAAGATGTAAAAAATTTCAATATTATTCTTCTTATCCATCACCATATTTTAGGTTACTTCATCACTAAGAAACTAACTTAAAAACCTATTAGTTAAGAACATATATTTCATATACGTTCGTAATAATTAAAACTATATAATGAGGTTAGATAGTAAATTTATTCACCATATTCACATTGTATTATGGTATAATAGATGTAAACAATTACAATATTATTCTTCTTATCCATCACCAAATTTTAGGTTACCTCATCACTAAGAAACTAAGTTAAAAGACTATTAATTAATGACATATATTTCATATACGTTCGTAATAATTAAAACTATATAATGAGGTTAGATAGTAAATTTATTCACCATATTCACATTGTATTATGGTATAATAGATGTAAACAATTTCAATATTATTTTTCTTATCCATCACCAAATTTTAGGTTACTTCATCACTAAGAAACTAAGTTAAAAGACTATTAATTTATGACATATATTTCATATACAATCATAATAATTAAAACTATATAATGTGGTTAGATAGTAAATTTATTCACCATATTCACATTGTATTATGGTATAATAGATGTAAAAAATTTCAATATTATTCTTCTTATCCATCACCAAATTTTAGGTTACTTCATCACTAAGAAACTAAGTTAAAAACCTATTAGTTGATAACATATATTTCATATACGTTCGTAATAATTAAAACTATATAATGAGGTTAGATAGTAAATGTATTCAACATATTCACATTGTATTATGGTATAATAGATGTAAACAATTTCAATATTATTCTTCTTATCCATCACCAAATTTTAGGTAACTTCATCACTAAGAAACTAAGTTAAAAACCTATTAGTTAATAACATATATTTCATATACATTCGTAATAATTAAAACTATATAATGAGGTTAGATAGTAAATTTATTCACCATATTCACATTGTATTATGGTAAAATAGATGTAAACAATTTCAATATTATTCTTCTTATCCATTACCAAAGTTTAGGTTACATCATCACTAAGAAACTAAGTTAAAAGACTATTAATTTATGACTTATATTTCATATACATTCATAATAATTAAAACTATATAATGAGGTTAGTTAGGAAATTTATTCATCATATTCACATTATATTATGGTATAATAGATGTAAACAATTTCAATATTATTCTTCTTATCCATCACCAAATTTTAGGTTACTTCACCACTAAGAAACTAAGTTAAAAGACTATTAATTTATGTCATATATTTCATATACATTCATAATAATTAAAACTATATAATGAGGTTAGATAGTAAATTTATTCATCATATTCACATTATATTATGTTATAAAAGATGTAAACAATTTCAATATTATTCTTCTTATCCATCACCATATTTTAGGTTACTTCATCACTAAGAAACTAAGTTAAAAACCTATTAATTAAGAACATATATTTCATATACGTTCGTAATAATTAAAACTATATAATGAGGTTAGATAGTAAATTTATTCGCCATATTCACATTGTATTATGGTATAATAGATGTAAACAATTTCAATATTATTTTTTTTATCCATCACCAAATTTTAGGTTACTTCATCACTAAGAAACTAAGTTAAAAGACTATTAATTTATGACATATATTTCATATACAATCATAATAATTAAAACTATATAATGAGGTTAGATAGTAAATTTATTCACCATATTCACATTGTATTATGGTATAATAGATGTAAAAAATTTCAATATTATTCTTCTTATCCATCACCAAATTTTAGGTTACTTCATCACTAAGAAACTAAGTTAAAAACCTTTTAGTTAATAACATATATTTCATATACGTTCGTAATAATTAAAACTATATAATGAGGTTAGATAGTAAATTTATTAACCATATTCACATTGTATTATGGTAAAATAGATGTAAACAATTTCAATATTATTCTTCTTATCCATTACCAAAGTTTAGGTTACATCATCACTAAGAAACTAAGTTAAAAGACTATTAATTTATGACTTATATTTCATATACATTCATAATAATTAAAACTATATAATGAGGTTAGTTAGTAAATTTATTCATCATATTCGCATTATATTATGGTATAATAGATGTAAACAATTTCAATATTATTCTTCTTATCCATCATCAAATTTTAGGTTACTTCACCACTAAGAAACTAGGTTAAAAGACTATTAATTTATGTCATATATTTCATATACATTCATAATAATTAAAACTATATAATGAGGTTAGATAGTAAATTTATTCATCATATTCACATTATACTATGTTATAAAAGATGTAAACAATTTCAATATTATTCTTCTTATCCATCACCAAATTTTAGGTTACTTCATCACTAAGAAACTAAGTTAAAAACCTATTAGTTAATAACATATATTTCATATACATTCGTAATAATTAAAACTATATAATGAGGTTAGATAGTAAATTTATTCACCATATTCACATTGTATTATGGTAAAATAGATGTAAACAATTTCAATATTATTCTTGTTATCCATCACCAAATTTTAGGTTACTTCATCACTAAGAAACTAAGTTAAAAGACTATTAATTAATGACATATATTTCATATACAATCATAATAATTAAAACTATTTAATAAGGTTAGATAGTAAATTTATTCACCATATTCACAATGTATTATGGTATAATAGATGTAAAAAATTTCAATATTATTCTTCTTATCCATCACCAAATTTTAGGTTACTTCATCACTAAGAAACTAAGTTAAAAACCTATTAGTTAATAACATATATTTCATATACATTCATAATAATTAAAACTATATAATGAGGTTAGATAGTAAATTTATTCATCATATTCACATTGTATTATGGTATAACAGATATAAACAATTTCAATATTATTCTTCTTATCCATCACCAAATTTTAGGTTACTTAATCACTAAGAAACTAAGTTAAAAGACTATTAATTTATGACATAGATTTCATATACATTCATAATAATTAAAACTATATAAAGAGGTTAGATAGTAAATTTATTCATCATATTCACATTATATTATGTTATAAAAGATGTAAAAAATTTCAATATTATTCTTCTTATCCATCACCATATTTTAGGTTACTTCATCACTAAGAAACTAACTTAAAAACCTATTAGTTAAGAACATATATTTCATATACGTTCGTAATAATTAAAACTATATAATGAGGTTAGATAGTAAATTTATTCACCATATTCACATTGTATTATGGTATAATAGATGTAAACAATTACAATATTATTCTTCTTATCCATCACCAAATTTTAGGTTACCTCATCACTAAGAAACTAAGTTAAAAGACTATTAATTAATGACATATATTTCATATACGTTCGTAATAATTAAAACTATATAATGAGGTTAGATAGTAAATTTATTCACCATATTCACATTGTATTATGGTATAATAGATGTAAACAATTTCAATATTATTTTTCTTATCCATCACCAAATTTTAGGTTACTTCATCACTAAGAAACTAAGTTAAAAGACTATTAATTTATGACATATATTTCATATACAATCATAATAATTAAAACTATATAATGTGGTTAGATAGTAAATTTATTCACCATATTCACATTGTATTATGGTATAATAGATGTAAAAAATTTCAATATTATTCTTCTTATCCATCACCAAATTTTAGGTTACTTCATCACTAAGAAACTAAGTTAAAAACCTATTAGTTGATAACATATATTTCATATACGTTCGTAATAATTAAAACTATATAATGAGGTTAGATAGTAAATGTATTCAACATATTCACATTGTATTATGGTATAATAGATGTAAACAATTTCAATATTATTCTTCTTATCCATCACCAAATTTTAGGTAACTTCATCACTAAGAAACTAAGTTAAAAACCTATTAGTTAATAACATATATTTCATATACATTCGTAATAATTAAAACTATATAATGAGGTTAGATAGTAAATTTATTCACCATATTCACATTGTATTATGGTAAAATAGATGTAAACAATTTCAATATTATTCTTCTTATCCATTACCAAAGTTTAGGTTACATCATCACTAAGAAACTAAGTTAAAAGACTATTAATTTATGACTTATATTTCATATACATTCATAATAATTAAAACTATATAATGAGGTTAGTTAGGAAATTTATTCATCATATTCACATTATATTATGGTATAATAGATGTAAACAATTTCAATATTATTCTTCTTATCCATCACCAAATTTTAGGTTACTTCACCACTAAGAAACTAAGTTAAAAGACTATTAATTTATGTCATATATTTCATATACATTCATAATAATTAAAACTATATAATGAGGTTAGATAGTAAATTTATTCATCATATTCACATTATATTATGTTATAAAAGATGTAAACAATTTCAATATTATTCTTCTTATCCATCACCATATTTTAGGTTACTTCATCACTAAGAAACTAAGTTAAAAACCTATTAATTAAGAACATATATTTCATATACGTTCGTAATAATTAAAACTATATAATGAGGTTAGATAGTAAATTTATTCGCCATATTCACATTGTATTATGGTATAATAGATGTAAACAATTTCAATATTATTTTTTTTATCCATCACCAAATTTTAGGTTACTTCATCACTAAGAAACTAAGTTAAAAGACTATTAATTTATGACATATATTTCATATACAATCATAATAATTAAAACTATATAATGAGGTTAGATAGTAAATTTATTCACCATATTCACATTGTATTATGGTATAATAGATGTAAAAAATTTCAATATTATTCTTCTTATCCATCACCAAATTTTAGGTTACTTCATCACTAAGAAACTAAGTTAAAAACCTTTTAGTTAATAACATATATTTCATATACGTTCGTAATAATTAAAACTATATAATGAGGTTAGATAGTAAATTTATTAACCATATTCACATTGTATTATGGTAAAATAGATGTAAACAATTTCAATATTATTCTTCTTATCCATTACCAAAGTTTAGGTTACATCATCACTAAGAAACTAAGTTAAAAGACTATTAATTTATGACTTATATTTCATATACATTCATAATAATTAAAACTATATAATGAGGTTAGTTAGTAAATTTATTCATCATATTCGCATTATATTATGGTATAATAGATGTAAACAATTTCAATATTATTCTTCTTATCCATCATCAAATTTTAGGTTACTTCACCACTAAGAAACTAGGTTAAAAGACTATTAATTTATGTCATATATTTCATATACATTCATAATAATTAAAACTATATAATGAGGTTAGATAGTAAATTTATTCATCATATTCACATTATACTATGTTATAAAAGATGTAAACAATTTCAATATTATTCTTCTTATCCATCACCAAATTTTAGGTTACTTCATGACTAAGAAACTAAGTTAAAAACCTATTAGTTAATAACATATATTTCATATACATTCGTAATAATTAAAACTATATAATGAGGTTAGATAGTAAATTTATTCACCATATTCACATTGTATTATGGTAAAATAGATGTAAACAATTTCAATATTATTCTTCTTATCCATTACCAAAGTTTAGGTTACATTATCACTAAGAAACTAAGTTAAAGGACTATTAATTAATGACATATATTTCATATACATTCATAATAATTAAAACTATATAATGAGGTTAGATAGTAAATTTATTCATCATATTCACATTGTATTATGGTATAACAGATGTAAACAATTTCAATATTATTTTTCTTATCCATCACCAAATTTTAGGTTACTTAATCACTAAGAAACTAAGTTAAAAGACTATTAATTTATGACATATATGTCATATACATTCATAATAATTAAAACTATATAAAGAGGTTAGATAGTAAATTTATTCATCATATTCACATTATATTATGTTATAAAAGATGTAAAAAATTTCAATATTATTCTTCTTATCCATCACCATATTTTAGGTTACTTCATCACTAAGAAACTAAGTTAAAAACCTATTAGTTAATAACATATATTTCATATACGTTCGTAATAATTAAAACTATATAATGAGGTTAGATAGTAAATGTATTCAACATATTCACATTTTATTATGGTATAATAGATGTAAACAATTACAATATTATTCTTCTTATCCATCACCAAATTTTAGGTAACTTCATCACTAAGAAACTAAGTTAAAAGACTATTAATTAA
Organism: Vicia faba; assembly: GCA_948472305.1. Lineage (NCBI taxonomy): Eukaryota > Viridiplantae > Streptophyta > Magnoliopsida > Fabales > Fabaceae > Vicia > Vicia faba. The sequence goes on along the minus strand of CATIWC010003559.1, from coordinate 5,769 downwards.
TAACATATATTTCATATACGTTCGTAATAATTAAAACTATATAATGAGGTTAGATAGTAAATTTATTCACCATATTCACATTGTATTATGGTATAATTGATGTAAACAATTTCAATATTATTCTTCTTATTTATCACCAAAGTTTAGGTTACATCATCACTAAGAAACTAAGTTAAAAGACTATTAATTTATGACATATATTTCATATACAATCATAATAATTAAAACTATATAATGAGGTTAGATAGTAAATTTATTCACCATATTCACATTATATTATGGTATAATAGATGTAAACAATTTCAATATTATTCTTCTTATCCATCACCAAATTTTAGGTTACTTCATCACTAAGAAACTAAGTTAAAAACCTATTAATTTATGTCATATATTTCATATACATTCATAATAATTAAAACTATATAATGAGGTTAGATAGTAAATTTATTCATCATATTCACATTATATTATGTTATAAAAGATGTAAACAATTTCAATATTATTCTTCTTATCCATCACCATATTTTAGGTTACTTCATCACTAAGAAACTAAGTTAAAAACCTATTAGTTAAGAACATATATTTCATATACGTTCGTAATAATTAAAACTATATAATGAGGTTAGATAGTAAATTTATTGCACCATATTCACATTGTATTATGGTATAATAGATGTAAACAATTTCAATATTATTTTTCTTATCAATCACCAAATTTTAGGTTACTTCATCACTAAGAAACTAAGTTAAAAGACTATTAATTTATGACATATATTTCATATACAATCATAATAATTAAAACTATATAATGAGGTTAGATAGTAAATTTATTCACCATATTCACATTGTATTATGGTATAATAGATGTAAAAAATTTCAATATTATTCTTCTTATCCATCACCAAATTTTAGGTTACTTCATCACTAAGAAACTAAGTTAAAAACCTTTTAGTTAATAACATATATTTCATATACGTTCGTAATAATTAAAACTATATAATGAGGTTAGATAGTAAATTTATTAACCATATTCACATTGTATTATGGTAAAATAGATGTAAACAATTTCAATATTATTCTTCTTATCCATTACCAAAGTTTAGGTTACATCATCACTAAGAAACTAAGTTAAAAGACTATTAATTTATGACTTATATTTCATATACATTCATAATAATTAAAACTATATAATGAGGTTAGTTAGTAAATTTATTCATCATATTCACATTATATTATGGTATAATAGATGTAAACAATTTCAATATTATTCTTCTTATCCATCACCAAATTTTAGGTTACTTCACCACTAAGAAACTAGGTTAAAAGACTATTAATTTATGTCATATATTTCATATACATTCATAATAATTAAAACTATATAATGAGGTTAGATAGTAAATTTATTCATCATATTCACATTATATTATGTTATAAAAGATGTAAACAATTTCAATATTATTCTTCTTATCCATCACCATATTTTAGGTTACTTCATCACTAAGAAACTAAGTTAAAAACCTATTAGTTAAGAACATATATTTCATATACGTCGTAATAATTAAAACTATATAATGAGGTTAGATAGTAAATTTATTCACCATATTCACATTGTATTATGGTATAATAGATGTAAACAATTTCAATATTATTTTTCTTATCCATCACCAAATTTTAGGTTACTTCATCACTAAGAAACTAAGTTTAAATACTATTAATTTATGACATATATTTCATATACAATCATAATAATTAAAACTATATAATGAGGTTAGATAGTAAATTTATTCATCATATTCACATTGTATTATGGTATAATAGATGTAAAAATTTCAATATTATTCTTCTTATCCATCACCAAATTTTAGGTTACTTCATCACTAAGAAACTAAGTTAAAAAACTATTAGTTAATAACATATATTTCATATACGTTCGTTATAATTAAAACTATATAATGAGGTTAGATAGTAAATTTATTAACCATATTCACATTGTATTATGGTAAAATAGATGTAAACAATTTCAATATTATTCTTCTTATCCATCACCAAATTTTAGGTTACTTCATCACTAAGAAACTAAGTTAAAAGACTATTAATTAATGACATATATTTCATATACGTTCGTAATAATTAAAACTATATAATGAGGTTAGATAGTAAATTTATTCACCATATTCACATTGTATTATGTTATAATAGATGTAAATAATTTCAATATTATTCTTATTATCCATCACCAAATTTTAGGTTACATTATCACTAAGAAACTAAGTTAAAAACCTATTAGTTAATAACATATATTTCATATACGTTCGTAATAATTAAAACTATATAATGAGGTTAGATAGTAAATTTATTCATCATATTCACATTGTATTATGGTATAACAGATGTAAACAATTTCAATATTATTTTTCTTATCCATCACCAAATTTTAGGTTACTTAATCACTAAGAAACTAAGTTAAAAGACTATTAATTTATGACATATATGTCATATACATTCATAATAATTAAAACTATATAAAGAGGTTAGATAGTAAATTTATTCATCATATTCACATTATATTATGTTATAAAAGATGTAAAAAATTTCAATATTATTCTTCTTATCCATCACCATATTTTAGGTTACTTCATCACTAAGAAACTAAGTTAAAAACCTATTAGTTAATAACATATATTTCATATACGTTCGTAATAATTAAAACTATATAATGAGGTTAGATAGTAAATGTATTCAACATATTCACATTTTATTATGGTATAATAGATGTAAACAATTACAATATTATTCTTCTTATCCATCACCAAATTTTAGGTAACTTCATCACTAAGAAACTAAGTTAAAAGACTATTAATTAATGACATATATTTCATATACGTTCGTAATAATTAAAACTATATAATGAGGTTAGATAGTAAATTTATTCACCATATTCACATTGTATTATGGTATAATAGATGTAAACAATTTCAATATTATTCTTCTTATCCATCACCAAAGTTTAGGTTACATCATCACTAAGAAACTAAGTTAAAAGACTATTAATTTATGACATATATTTCATATACAATCATAATAATTAAAACTATATAATGAGGTTAGATAGTAAATTTATTCACCATATTCACATTATATTATGGTATAATAGATGTAAACAATTTCAATATTATTCTTCTTATCCATCACCAAATTTTAGGTTACTTCATCACTAAGAAACTAAGTTAAAAACCTATTAATTTATGTCATATATTTCATATACATTCATAATAATTAAAACTATATAATGAGGTTAGATAGTAAATTTATTCATCATATTCACATTATATTATGTTATAAAAGATGTAAACAATTTCAATATTATTCTTCTTATCCATCACCATATTTTAGGTTACTTCATCACTAAGAAACTAAGTTAAAAACCTATTAGTTAAGAACATATATTTCATATACGTTCGTAATAATTAAAACTATATAATGAGGTTAGATAGTAAATTTATTCACCATATTCACATTGTATTATGGTATAATAGATGTAAACAATTTCAATATTATTTTTCTTATCAATCACCAAATTTTAGGTTACTTCATCACTAAGAAACTAAGTTAAAAGACTATTAATTTATGACATATATTTCATATACAATCATAATAATTAAAACTATATAATGAGGTTAGATAGTAAATTTATTCACCATATTCACATTGTATTATGGTATAATAGATGTAAAAAATTTCAATATTATTCTTCTTATCCATCACCAAATTTTAGGTTACTTCATCACTAAGAAACTAAGTTAAAAACCTTTTAGTTAATAACATATATTTCATATACGTTCGTAATAATTAAAACTATATAATGAGGTTAGATAGTAAATTTATTAACCATATTCACATTGTATTATGGTAAAATAGATGTAAACAATTTCAATATTATTCTTCTTATCCATTACCAAAGTTTAGGTTACATCATCACTAAGAAACTAAGTTAAAAGACTATTAATTTATGACTTATATTTCATATACATTCATAATAATTAAAACTATATAATGAGGTTAGTTAGTAAATTTATTCATCATATTCACATTATATTATGGTATAATAGATGTAAACAATTTCAATATTATTCTTCTTATCCATCACCAAATTTTAGGTTACTTCACCACTAAGAAACTAGGTTAAAAGACTATTAATTTATGTCATATATTTCATATACATTCATAATAATTAAAACTATATAATGAGGTTAGATAGTAAATTTATTCATCATATTCACATTATATTATGTTATAAAAGATGTAAACAATTTCAATATTATTCTTCTTATCCATCACCATATTTTAGGTTACTTCATCACTAAGAAACTAAGTTAAAAACCTATTAGTTAAGAACATATATTTCATATACGTCGTAATAATTAAAACTATATAATGAGGTTAGATAGTAAATTTATTCACCATATTCACATTGTATTATGGTATAATAGATGTAAACAATTTCAATATTATTTTTCTTATCCATCACCAAATTTTAGGTTACTTCATCACTAAGAAACTAAGTTTAAATACTATTAATTTATGACATATATTTCATATACAATCATAATAATTAAAACTATATAATGAGGTTAGATAGTAAATTTATTCATCATATTCACATTGTATTATGGTATAATAGATGTAAAAAATTTCAATATTATTCTTCTTATCCATCACCAAATTTTAGGTTACTTCATCACTAAGAAACTAAGTTAAAAAACTATTAGTTAATAACATATATTTCATATACGTTCGTTATAATTAAAACTATATAATGAGGTTAGATAGTAAATTTATTAACCATATTCACATTGTATTATGGTAAAATAGATGTAAACAATTTCAATATTATTCTTCTTATCCATCACCAAATTTTAGGTTACTTCATCACTAAGAAACTAAGTTAAAAGACTATTAATTAATGACATATATTTCATATACGTTCGTAATAATTAAAACTATATAATGAGGTTATATAGTAAATTTATTCACCATATTCACATTGTATTATGTTATAATAGATGTAAATAATTTCAATATTATTCTTATTATCCATCACCAAATTTTAGGTTACTTCATCACAAAGAAACTAAGTTAAAAACCTATTAGTTAATAACATATATTTCATATACGTTCGTAATAATTAAAACTATATAATGAGGTTAGATAGTAAATGTATTCATCATATTCACATTGTATTATGGTATAACAGATGTAAACAATTTCAATATTATTCTTCTTATCCATCACCAAATTTTAGGTTACTTAATCACTAAGAAACTAAGTTAAAAGACTATTAATTTATGACATATATTTCATATACATTCATAATAATTAAAACTATATAAAGAGGTTAGATAGTAAATTTATTCATCATATTCACATTATATTATGTTATAAAAGATGTAAAAAATTTCAATATTATTCTTCTTATCCATCACCATATTTTAGGTTACTTCATCACTAAGAAACTAACTTAAAAACCTATTAGTTAAGAACATATATTTCATATACGTTCGTAATAATTAAAACTATATAATGAGGTTAGATAGTAAATTTATTCACCATATTCACATTGTATTATGGTATAATAGATGTAAACAATTACAATATTATTCTTCTTATCCATCACCAAATTTTAGGTTACCTCATCACTAAGAAACTAAGTTAAAAGACTATTAATTAATGACATATATTTCATATACGTTCGTAATAATTAAAACTATA
>CATIWC010003558.1:0-72298 GCA_948472305.1 Vicia faba | reverse complement strand
CCCAAAATAGGGCCTGTTCTGCAAATCATAAGCCACAATCAAATCCCCCCGTGCGTTTTGTCCAAAATCACTTCAAACACATTCCAAACAATATACCTAAGTTGTCCAGATCATCCCTAAGTTGCTGTAACTCCATTTACACACATCACCATTTTTGTTTGGAAGCTTTGCAGGTTGAGTTCTGTAGCACGATTCAGGCCACTTCAAAACAAACTAAGCATTGGGAAAGGTTCAGGGGACATTAAGCAAGCTCAAAAGAACCTCAGGCCCCATTGAAAGTTGATGTATTGGCCAACTCGAACTCAACTGAAACAGGTATTTCATGAACTTCTATCTCTCTATTTAGGAACATTTAGCATTACGTTTGTGAATTAAAGATGTTGTATTCATTGCCCTGAAACCATACATGTGCTTAGTTTTCATTTATATTAATCGTGCTAGGAGAATTTCATCCATGAACTTTCTGAAAAAACTAGGTTAGAAATTAGGGCCAGAGAAATTCTCTCTGGTCTTTGAGAGTTAGATTTAATGTTTTATATGGTTGAAATCGTTGTTTGATGCTCTACAAGTTTCATGTTTTGAGTTTTGTCAAAAAAGCACTGAAACAGGAGATACAAGTTTGAACTGGCCATGCGCGCGTTTCTGTTGGACAGAGGAAGAAGATGAAGTAGCTGGGCTGGGCCTGGCTACTTCCTACTTTTGACACCCCCATTTTCAGTTTCACACCCCATGGCCCATTTCTTTGTATATTTATTATTTTTGCATATTTATTTCATTTCTGACTTTATTATTTTATTTCCAAACATAAAAAATGTCTAAAAAATATTTTCATAAATTTTTATATTTTTATTGGTATTTATTTTAATTATTTCCAACATTAAAATGTTTAAATACTTTATATTATTTTGTTTAAACTTAAAAATAATGTAAAAAATACTTTTATTTTCATTTATTATTTTTATTCACATTTGAAAATATTTTCTTTAAATATATACATTTTTATAAATAATTTATTTTATTTTTTACACACTTAATATATATATATATATATATATATATATATATATATATATATATATATATATATATATATATATATATATATATATATATATATATATATATATATATATATATATATATATATATATATATATATATATATATATATATATATATATATATATATATATATATATATATATATATATATATATATATATATATATATATATATATATATATATATATATATATATATATATATATATATATATATATATATATATATATATATATATATATATATATATATATATATATATATATATATATATATATATATATATATATATATATATATATATATATATATATATATATATATATATATATATATATATTTTATTAAAAGCATAGAATAAAAAACACAAAAAATAATACATTTTTATTTTCTTTACTAAAAAATACCTTTTTTCAATATACTTTTATTTTTGTACATATTAATATATTTTTGTATATAAATAATACATCATATTTATTTTCTTAAGAAATTAGGGTTTTTGCCCTAAAAACAAATAAAATTAATCTTTTATTTATTTCTTTATACCTTGTACATTAAAAAAAAAATACTATTGCACACATGAACAAATAAAAACTTTTTTTTGCATAATACATTTTTATTTAAATATTTGTTCATTTTGTTTAAATATTGTACATTTAAATTATGATTGCATTTGATATTCAATTCGGATGTAATAGTAACTAGGGTTTATATTTCTTGTCAAATACCCCATATTCAAAAATTGTACCCCCTCCCTATATCAAAGTTATAATAGCTTAGATTTATTTTTATGCATTTAAATACTTTCAATTATGCCATGACTAGAATTAGGGTTTGTATGCAAAAATCAAAACCAACAAATAGTTTGACCTAATCAAAGACAAAAACGCATGAAAAAACAAACACAATGCACACTTGCACCCCTAGGGTTACAATCCACTTATTGCCTTCAAAAATGGGCCATGGTATGCATGTCAAGTATTTTGGCAAAACAAAAAGAAAACAAAAGATCATAGTCCCTCGATGACGCTATCTGAGTTGCCTAAACAAAAATGATCAAGTCCCTCAAGAAAATTGCCAAAAATACTTGACACAATTGCTATCATGGTCTATACGATGACCCGCGCCTGTCCCGTTTAACATCCTGTTGTACCCCAAAATTTGCCCTCCCATATTCTTCAAGAAATTGCCAAGCCAAGCTGCAAAATTCCTCAAGGGTTCCACAATGCAAAGGTCTCCTATACAGTCAAAACTAGGGTTTGTGTTCTGATCAAAAGAATGAAGTTTTCAAAGGCCCAATCAAGTCTCATATGCCTACAAATGTGGTCAAGCATCCTCATATCAAGTTTCAAGGCATTCAGCTCAAAATTGCACAGTCAAAAACCCTAATTGCACTACAGTCAACTATAGGGGCAAAATGGTCATTTGACAGTCAAAAGTTCAAATTTTTGGTCAATATATCATTTTGAAGCCACAAACATCATTTGATCAATGCTTGATCATGATTCTCAAAATTTGGCTCAAAAATCATCAAAGATGCAAACGTTTCCTTATTTGGACAGCTGAAAAAGTCAACTGAAATTGACCAGGGCATAACTTTCACATGGATTATCAGAAAAATTCCATCCAAAGCTCATTTTGAAGAGAAAGACATTTCCTACAACTCATCTTCATACTTCAAGTCCAAGAAATGCCCTCACAAAAAGTTATCAATTTCAACATTATAGGTCATTTTCAAAAGTCAACAAAAAGGGACTTTAAGTCAAATGCCATAACTTGAGATTGGTAAATCAAAATGACATGGGACCAAAGGCATTGGTTAGAGGACTCAACGACCTTTCCAAAATGTCCAAGAACATGAGAAAAGCTTAAAAATTGAGCAAGTTATGCCTTGTGGAAGTTGGGAAATTTTTGGATATTTTGAAAAGTCAACATTGATTCAAATGGTCTAAAATTGCTAATGGGCCCATTTTTCTTCCATGATTCATCATCCATGACATATGCACGACCACTTGGCCCAAAGGGAAGTATTTTCTCATTTTTTATCTATTTATTTGAATTTTTATTTATATTAATTCATTTAAATCATTTAAATATGTGAAAAATATATAACTTGACCTAATAAATCTTTTCATGCATGTTTTGCCCTCAATATTTCGTGCACATTCAAAAATAGGAAGATTTGATTTGATTTGAGCATAATTGATACAAGAGCACATGGAAAAGATTGAAAACATAATGGTGAAAAATCAAATCTCCAAATCCATGAATGAAAGATATTTGGATCAATTTTGTTAACCTAATCTATTCAGTACATAAGCCTGAGTGAAAACCTAATGCTGATACACAAAAAAGCTGCGCAAGAAACTCCATTGCAAACTTGAAAAATTCCCTAAAAACTCAAAACTGAAATCATCTTTATAGGGCGATTCAAAGCACAAAACCTATTCCATTAGCTTCCTTGAAGGTTCCTGAACGTGTTCCAATCAAGCACAGCCATCAAAGCTCCAAGAATTGGTATATTGAACATGAACTGTAAAGAGAAAAACGCATAATCGTGCATCATGATCTAAGCATTTTTACAGCATTTTATTCATAGATTCATGTTCATTATGATGTTTTAAAGCTAACCATGATGTTTAATTGAATTATTATGCTGCATACGAGATTTCGCCATGTTCGATTTCTAGGGTTTACAGGGTTGGAAATTAGGGCTTTTGAAAAAAGGAAAAATTAGGGCTCAAGACCACCATCATTGGATTCAGCAGGTCTGGACGAAGAAAACACCATGCTCGCGCCCAATTTATGACCCCTTGAGAGCTAATCGCTATTTTCCAATAGCATGCCTAAAACCACGCATAGAAAACCGTTGTTTAATGTCCTTGTTTCAGAAAAAAACAAAAACCACGCGAGGAAGACGAGGTCGTGGCATAAGCTGATTGGAGCGTTTGAATATTTCGCGCTTTAAATCCACTAACGCGTTGCTCTCTTTTATATTATTTATTTGTTATTTATATATCAAATGCGTTGACATGGCTTAGTGGCACAGGTGTTGATTGGTGATGCTAGTGGCCTGGGTTCGAATCCCAGGTCTGTGTAATTTCAATATTATTTTTCCACAATAATTCCCATGCAGCGTTTGTGTTGGAAACCATGATGCACCTCCAGATCTATCCACCCACGCGTCCATCAGAAGCCATCCAAGGGTGCAAAATTGATGAGCACCATGAACTCTGGTCAAAGGTGCCACATAGTGGCTGGAAAAGTCAATGAACCTGAAGCTTTTTGGGCCAGATTTCTCATAATTTCACCTCCACTTTGGGGACTACCACCCCCCCTGGTTTGCAATTCTCCATTTTTTTCATGTTTTATTTTTAATTGTTATTTTGTTTTCTTTATTTGTTTAAATTAATTAATTATTTTTACTAAATATAAAAAATGCCTAAAAATCAAAAAGACAAAAAATATAATAAACACTTTATTTTAATTATTTTCATAAACAAATTGCATGTAAATAAATTAAATTAAATTAGGGTTGCAATATTAATTCTTTTCATAAAAAAATCTAAAAAATGTAGAAATAGGTTTAATTATTGTTTTATTCTTTTTTTTTTTAATTTTTTCTTTCTTATAATAATATTTATTTTATTTATTTTTATAATCAAATTTGCATGTAAATTAACTTAGGGTTAAATTAGGTTAAAAAACTTCAATATTTTCTTAATAACTTAAAAATAATTAGAATTAGGTTTAGCATTTTATTTTAATTTTAATTAACTCTTTTTTTCATTAAATCTTAAAAAACATAAAAATACCAAAAAAACAAAAACAAGTTCTTTTCTTAAATTAATTAATTCATGTAATTTAATTTTTGCAAAAGGGTCCAACGCCCATGTTCTTAATTCTCATTAATTTCGCATATTTATTTTATGTCGTTTAAATAATTATGTATCTCTCCCGAAGCCTTGTAATTACTTCTCGCACTTTTATTCCTTTTGCTTTATTTACTTTTCTGTCAAATCGGGTCCGGTTTAATTTTGGCGATGTGGACCCGCGCCATTTGTAATAGCTTTAGATTTACTTTTTTCCGCAAATATCTTTTAACTGTTAACAAAAAGCATGCAAGAATGAATGTCCAAATAAAAGCGATGCGTAGAACACCAATAACATGACAAGATAAATGCAAACGAAAACGACACACAAATCACACACCACCCCTAGGGTACGCCTCACTGTTGCCTTGCCTCGAAAGGTGATCGTCGAGTAGAGGATGTCTTAGTAAGTCCTCATGATCCGGGAACCTGGCATGAGGGTAGCTTCTAAGGTGTCTTCATATTGCTCTGGTGATCACCATGTCCCGAACCTCGAATTGACCCGAACACCTCCAACGGTGGTGCTACCTACCTCTCAATGGTGGGATGGCACTACTTTAAAGGACATTTACACAGACGAATTCCTTAGGGTAGGTAGACGACTCATGGATACTTGCTCTCTTTAAAACAAACAAAAATCTTTTCACACCGACACTTTTCAAAAGCTTTCAAAGCAATTTTTCAAACACTCTGACACAAGAGTCGAACTGAAATTTTCAAAGAAACTTTTTTAAAACCCACAGTTGAAAAGCAAACAAACCATTTTTGAAAACACAAGTGAGCAAGTATCTAAGAGCCCATGGATAACCATGGATAGAAAGGGTGCTAACACCTTCCCTTTCTATAACCTACCTCCCGAACCGAGAGCAATCTCTATAAGGAATTTTTCTGTGCTTTTGTCCTTTCCATTTGGAGAAAATAAAAGACGGTGGCGACTCTTGCTTACCGCGACATTTCGCGAAACCAGCGTTAAACAGTCAGTTCCAGATCCACCGATCACAGAACTGGCGACTCTGCTGGGGATACTACTTAAAGTGAGGTGTACCTTAGGGCTAGGTCATAACTATGTTTTCAATTGTATTGCTTTGTGTGCTTTAAATTGTGGGTTGCTTGGGAGTTCTATAGATCCTAACCCGGATCTGGGGGATACCTTCTTAGAAAGTAGCAACAAGGCTGTGAGGGAACTGTGCGGGGTATACCGACATGGTTGAAACAGTCTGCTACATTGATGTGGCACTTTGGTGTGTACCGGTAACCCTTGAGTTCAGTCAAGGAGAGTACGGGGCCTCCGCGTGGTGTCATGAAGCATCAACAGACCTTAGGAACCTTAATTGAACTATCTTGGCCTCTTTAGGGTAGTGAGATAACTGACTTTGGTGCAGTCCGAGGTTGGTTTATACTCGATACTACACTCAATTGAGGGTTGCTTTCCTGGAATATTTCAGTCGCCAGTTCAGTGGCTAAATCGAAACGATGAACAATGAAAGCAATCCCGTGATATTGGGAACCTTAGAACCCGGTTACTTTGATTAGGACAGGTTGAACCCACCAACTTCAAGAGGGTACTACCCAGACCCCATGTTGGCCTTAAACCCTAAGGGCTTGTCTTGTGTGCCTTGTGTGCCTTACATGTTCGTCTTTGTAAATATCTGTGGTGTGTTTAATCATAGCATCATGACATCATCCAGCATCATATGCATCGACTAACCATTTCAGGGGTTCGAATTTTCATCTTTGTTCTTGTTTTGTAGGACATGGAAACTGTTCGTAGAAAGACAATCCAAGTCAGTCTTGTACGGATCCCTCCTCAGCTTAAGGAGCTTATATCCAGGATTCCTGAGAACTCTTCATTCAGCGAAAGACATGGAAGCCTCATCAGCTTGGTCAACACTAACATTGAGGAAGATATGATAAAGGTCCTGTTCCAATTCTTTGACCCTCTGCATCACTGTTTTACCTTCTTGGACTATCAGTTGGTACCTACATTGGAGGAGTTCTCCCGGCTCCTGAAGATCCCTATCCTTGATCAGCTACCCTTCAACGGTACAGAAAAGGAACCTAAGCTTGAAGAGATTGCTAAAGCCTTGCACCTACAGTCATCTGACCTCAAGGGACATTGGGAAGTTAGAAGTGGCATCAAAGGGTTCTTAGCCAGGTTTCTGTTGGAAAAGGCCCATGAATGTTGGAACTCCCTTGACTTGCAAGCTTTTGAAGAGATTGTGGCCCTCCTTGTCTATGGTTTGGTGTTGTTCCCTAACCCAGATCAGCTTATTGATATCAGCGCTGTTCAGATCTTTATGTCCAGGAATCCTATACCTACGTTGCTGGGGGACATCCTTCACTCATGTTACACTCGAACCATGGGAAAAAGAGGTGTCCTTATGTGTTGCACTCCTCTCCTGGGAAGGTGGTTTATTTCGCACCTTCCACAATCAGTCCTGAAGAATGAGAGGGGTTTGAGATGGTCACAACGGTTGATGACTCTTACACATGCAGATATACATTGGTGCCCTAGATCCAGAGAAGATGTCACTATCATCGATCGTTGTGGGGAGTACCCTAATGTTCCTTTACTTGGAATCAGAGGAGGTATTACTTATAGCCCATGCCTGGCTTGGAGACAATTTGGTTATGCTCGGAGGGTTGGTCCTCATGACATGTTAATTCCTAACATAGTTTTTGACTTCGACAACGATACTCAAGGACTTCGCCAGAGATTTATCAGAGCTTGGAGGATGCCCAGTAGGATAGACAGCAAGACACTGGGGCACAGGAATTCTATCCCGTTGGAACCCTATCTCAAGTGGGTACGCGCCCGCTCTCAGAAGTTAGTGATGCCTTATCCTCATATGCTCCCAGTGATCAAAGAACCAGTCTTGGAAGGAGAAGTGTCCCACACTATTCAGCACCCTGATATGCCCACATCCTGGGAAGAGATGCAGAAGAGCTGGATCCAGCTTAAGGAAGAACGGGATTCTCTTGAGACTAATCTGCATGCCAGTGAAAAGAAGGTCTTGGAGCTCACCCGCTTGTTGCATGAGGAGAGGAATCTCAACACCTACATAGCTCCGAAGAGGATGCGCAGTGTATTTTGGGATTGATTTGGTTTTTGTACTTTTGCCCATGAGGCCTTGATGTATTAAACAATGATTTCCTCAACGATAACGTGTGTTCCTTTTTTGTCTACAACAAATTTGAACTTTCGAACCCTTGAATGCATTGCATACGCATTTCATACATCATGTGCATAGCAGGTTTTTCCTCTTTTCAGGTTGCTTACAGTTCTTCGCTGTTTATTTCAGCATCATGAATACCGACTCTGCATCAACTGAGACATCAATCAAGGCTCTTCAGGTGCAGAATGCACAATTCCAAGAATTAATCAAGGGTCTGGCTAAAGGCCAAGAAGAACTAAAGGCTATGCTCCTGAAGAAGGAGAAGAAGAAGAAGACAAGAACTGTTCTGTTCAACTCGGGCCGAAGGTTTAACAATACTCTGCAACAGGAAGAGGCTGGTTCTTCTGTTGACAAGAGTTCTCCTCAGGCAGAAGCAAGGGTTCCTAGTCCAGTAGTCTCCGACAACGAGACAGGTTTTGATGAAGAGCAGTACCCTCCTGCAGAAGACAGATACAAGCAACTGGAGGATAGGTTGAAGGCTATGGAGGTTCAACAGGTACCTGGGCTGGATTTCGGAGATCTGGGTTTGTCGACTGGTGTGATCATCCCTCACAAGTTCAAAGCACCCTCCTTCTCTAAGTATGACGGGGCGTCTTGTCCCAAGCTGCACTTAAGGTCCTATGTTCGGAAAATTCAGCCGTACTCTGCGGATAAGAATTTATGGATCCACTTCTTCCAGGAGAGTCTTTCAGGGACTCATCTCGAATGGTTCTATCAGCTGGATGGGACCAAGGTTCGTAACTGGGAGGAGTTGGCTACTGCTTTCTATAAGCAGTATCAATATAATACCGACCTTGCCCCCACACGTACCCAACTCCAGGGTATGTCGTTAGGTGCAAGCGAAGGTTTTAAGGAGTACGCTCAGAAGTGGAGAGACCTGGCTGGCAGGGTGCAGCCACCGTTGACTGATCGGGAGTTGGTAGACATGTTCTTGGGGACCCTATCTGGGCCATTTTTCAACCATCTCATTGGGAATTCTTCTGCTGGGTTCACTGATCTAATCTTTACTGGAGAGAGGATTGAAGCTGGGTTAAAGTCTGGAAAAATTCCGAAGGGTGCATCATCTAGTTCTGAGAAGAAACCCTTCAAGAAGGAGTCTAGTGCCGTATATGGTTCCAGGAAATCAGAGAGACATGAGCACCGCCAATCTGTCAGTGCGGTAATGATTGCTAAGCCTGCTGCCGCTCCCCGGCCAAACAATCCTCAGAAGGTTGAAAGACCCCGGAGAGAATTCACCCGCTTAAGCATGACTTTGTCGCAGATCCTGCCCCAGTTGCTCTCAACCAATTTGGTGACTGTCAGGGAGGCTCCTAAGTTCCCCAATACTGCATCCCCCAAGTACAACCCGAATGCTCGTTGTGCCTACCATTCAGAGAGCCCGTGGCATTCTACCGATGACTGTTGGGCACTAAAGAACAAGCTGCAGGACCTCATTGACGCCAATGAGGTACAGTTTGAGGCATTTGACAAGCCTAATGTGGTGACAGCTCCCCTGCCTGCTCATGGAGTGAATGCTATTGGGGACGAGGACGAAGTTGATGAAGCTGAGTTTGATAGCTGGATCTACCCGGCAACCGACGGCGGATCTAACAATTGGAGTGCAAAGGACAACTTATCTGTTTCTCTTGTTACTGAGTAATGAATTCCTATGTTTTGTTATTTTGTAATAAACAATGATAAACTCTATGGCCCGGTGCCTTACCCGAGGCACCGTGGTTCTATTTGTGAGGGCATACAAACTGTCATTTCATATATCATGAATGAAAATCTTGGACGTATTTTTCGCATTGCAAATATTGTGCTCCTTTTCTGTCTTTCTTTCCTTTACATATATTTCAAAACAGCTGTATTTACACACACACTCACTCATACAGGTTCCAATCCACTCTGGATCTCACTGATAACAACTCTGCTACTGCCAATTATGACTTCGAAAATCCGATCAACTTAGCCGAAGACGAAGGTGAAGATGATTGCGAAGTGCCTGGCGAGCTTGCAAGACTGTTGCTTCAAGAAGAGAGGGCAATTCAACCCCATGAAGAGCCAGTGGAAACAATAAACTTGGGTACTGAGGCAGACAGGAAAGAGGTAAAGATTGGTGCCAACCTAGAGCTCAGCGTGAAGCAACGGTTAACCAAGATGTTACATGATTATATGGAGATCTTTGCCTGGTCCTACGAAGACATGCCCGGGTTGGATACAGATATTGTGGTCCATCACTTGCCAACTAGGGAAGACTGCCCTCCAGCTAAGCAAAAGGTCCGTCGGATGCGTCCAGAGATGTCTGAGAAGATTAAAGCCGAGGTCATGAAACAGTTTGATGCTGGGTTCCTTGCAGTGACTTCTTACCCTCAGTGGGTTGCTAACGTAGTGCCGGTACCAAAGAAAGACGGTAAGGTCAGAATGTGTGTTGACTATAGGGATCTGAACAGGGCCAGCCCCAAGGATGACTTCCCCTTACCTCACATTGATGTCCTTGTTGATAATACAGCTCGGCACAAGGTGTTCTCTTTCATGGATGGCTTTTCAGGTTACAATCAGATTAAGATGGCACCTGAAGACATGGAAAAGACTACATTTGTTACTCAGTGGGGCACCTTCTGTTACAAGGTCATGCCATTCGGATTGAAGAACGCTGGGGCAACCTACCAACGTGCCATGGTTGCCTTATTTCATTATATGATCCATCATGAGATAGAGGTGTATGTGGATGACATGATCGCGAGGTCCCAAACTGAGGAAGAGCATCTAGATCATCTGCAGAAGTTGTTTGACCGGTTGAAACTGTACAAGCTGAGACTGAACCCGAACAAGTGCACCTTCGGGGTAAGATCGGGAAAGTTATTAGGCTTCGTGGTCAGTGATAAAGGTATTCAAGTGGACCCTGCTAAGGTCAAAGCTATTCAAGAGATGCCAGTTCCCAAGACAGAGAAGGAAGTCAGAGGCTTTTTAGGACGCCTGAACTACATTGCTCGGTTCATCTCACATCTGACTGCTACCTGTGAGCCAATCTTCAAGCTGCTGAAGAAAGATCAGGTAGTACGTTGGAACGATGAATGTCAGGCTACTTTTGACAGAATCAAAGAGTATCTCCAAGAACCACCCATCCTTATGCCACCGGTTGAAGGGAGACCTCTGATACTATACCTGACAGTGCTGGACAACTCAATGGGGTGCGTGCTGGGGCAGCATGATGAGTCTGGCCGAAAAGAGCATGCCGTTTATTACCTTAGCAAAAAGTTTACCGACTGTGAGACCCGATACTCACTGCTTGAGAAAACTTGCTGCGCTTTGGTATGGGCTGCTCGCCGGCTGAGACAGTATATGCTGACTCATACTACCTTATTGATCTCAAAGATGGATCCTATAAAGTACATATTCGAAAAGCCTGCTCTGTCTGGGAGAATTGCAAGATGGCAAATGATCTTGACGGAATACGACATTCAGTATACGACCCAGAAAGCCATCAAGGGGAGTGTATTGGCAGACCACTTAGCACATCAAGCTGTAGATGATTATCAGTCAATGAACTTCGAGTTTCCAGATGAGAGCATCATGATAGTGACAGATTGTGAAGTACCTGGACCGGATGAAGGACCTGAACCAGGATCCCGATGGTCTATGCACTTTGACGGAGCCTCCAATGCTTTGGGAAATGGTATCGGCGCTATAATCATATCTCCGCAAGGTACTCATACTCCACTCACTGCCCGACTGTGTTTCAACTGTACCAACAACATGGCGGAGTATGAGGCGTGCATCATGGGTCTTCAAGTTGCGATCGACCTAAGGATCAAATTTCTAAGTGTCTTCGGAGATTCCGCTCTTGTGATCAATCAAATCAAAGGAGAGTGGGATACGAAACATCCAAACCTGATCCCTTACAGAGAATGTGTGTTGACCCTGATCCCCCACTTCACAGAGATAACCTTTGAGCACTTTCCAAGAGAAGAGAATCATCTAGCGGACGCGTTAGCTACAATGTCTTCAATGTTCAAGGTCAAATGGGATAATGAGGCTCCCCGGATCATCATCTGGAAATTGGACGAACCGACATACTGTTGTGATCTCGAAACTGAATTGGTGACTGAGAAGCCTTGGTACCACGAGGTGAAGAGATATCTGGAAACTCAGGAATACCCTGAAGGTGCATCTGTCAATGATAAGAAATTCCTGAGGAGGTTTGCAGCCAAGTTCTTCCTTAGCAACGACATCTTGTACAAACGAAACCATGATTCAACCTTACTGCGTTGTGTGGATAAAACTGAAGCCGAAAGGATCATGGAAGAGCTACATGAAGGGACCTTCGGTACGCATTCCAGTGGACACACTATGGCTAAGAAAATCCTACGGGCAGGATATTACTGGTCCACAATGGAAGCTGACTGCTACCAACACTCCAGGACATGCCACAAGTGCCAGATTTATGCAGACAAGGTGCATGTTCCTCCGGTTCCCCTGAATGTTCTGACTGCGCCTTGGCCGTTTGCAATGTGGGGCATAGACATGATTGGCGAGATTAAACCTACGGCATCTAATGGACATCGCTTCATCCTAGTGGCGGTTGATTATTTTACGAAGTGGGTTGAGGCAGCATCCTATGCCACGGTAACCAAGACTGTTGTGGCACGGTTCATTCGGCACAACCTGATCTGTCGGTACGGCGTCCCTGAGCGGATAATTACAGACAACGGTACCAATCTAAACAACAAGATGATCGCTGAGCTCTGCGAACAGTTCAATATACAGCACCACAATTCTTCTCCTTACAGACCGAAGATGAATGGGGCTGTAGAAGCAGCAAATAAGAACATCAAGAAAATCGTGCAAAAGATGACAGTGACTTATAAAGACTGGCACGAGATGTTACCGTTCGCTCTACATGGGTACCGTACCTCAGCTAGGACGTCAACCGGGGCAACTCCTTTCTCTCTGGTTTATGGCATGGAGGCAGTCTTACCGATCGAGGTACAAATACCCTCTCTCCGGATAATGAAGGATGCAAATCTGAACGAAGATGATTGGATCCAGACACGACTTGATCAGCTCAACCTCATTGACGAAAAGAGACTTGCTGCTATCTGCCATGGTCAGACGTATCAGAAACGGATGATCAGGGCATTTAACAAAAAAGTCAGACCACAGGAATATCAAGTTGGGGATCTGGTGATCAAGAGAATCATCCTTCCTCAGAGTGATCCAAGGGGAAAATGGACCCCTACATACGAAGGGCCATTTGTGGTTAAGCATGTGTTCTCAGGAGGAGCAATGATATTAACCAATATGGATGGTGACGACCTTCCTCACCCCGCCAATGCAGACATAGTAAAAAAATACTACGCATGAGAAAAGACCCGCTAGGCTGACATGCCTAGGCAAAAATTAGGGCTTCCCGTCGAACCAAAAGGGTTCGGGCAAAATGAAGGGATGAAATGAAAAAAATCTGTACACCCGACAAGTCGAAAACCTGAAAAGGCGGCCTTGGCAAAAATGGGTATCCCGGTGGACTGAAAACCCGAAAGGGCAGTCCAGGCAAAAATTAGGGATAAAAGCGTAATACTATGTCTCATTGGATCACCTTGCATCCAGAATCCGGTATCTACATCAAGTTCAGACGGCATCGATCAGTCAGCTTCACCTTCAACCAAGGTCATCAAGTGATGAGACGCTCGGAGTTATAAAGGCAATAGCAGAGTTGAAACCCAGTGGGATCATCCATTTCACACAGCTGTTTTATTTTCTTTTGTACAAAACTTGTATAAACTCTTTTGCTCGGCGACGTTCTCTTACTAGGACGTCAGCCTCTTGTATACAAAACGCCTATTCACAGGCCATTCAAAATCAATATAAATATATTTTCAGTTAAACGTGCTAAGTGTTTTTCTTTTTCTGTTTTGTTTCGCGAAGAACGTCCAAGGTTCAATTTGTGATATATGCATTGACAATAATTTGCTAACTCATAAATACTTGCATGCGAAACAAAGGAATTAATTGCAGGTGACACTAGAAACAGGGGCAATAAAAGAGTTGTCTGAACAGTCTAATTGTTCTATCCTCCAAGGTACCGAGGTAGATTCAGCTAAAGAATACGACCAAATACATATTAAATCCCCAGAGAGAGAGTCAGCAGTCAGTACATTCTTCTCCAAACAGAGTTGATAAATCTCAAGGAGGTTGAGTATCCTCCAGCCAAACTCAAACATTCCCCGACAGCATATATATTCTTAACAAGCATCCCCGGCAGTCTTGGCCTAAAAGACTGTTCCCCGGCGGTACATCAAACATTCAAAGGAATCACTTCCCCCGCAGTTCCAAACTTCCCCAAAAGAGTCCAGTCCAATCCAGTCCCCCAGGAAAGATGGAACTCATATCCCCAAGCAGTAAGCTTATCCCCAATAAATTCTGGAAGCTTATCCTTCGCAGAGCACGAACACGTCGTCCGACTGGATTTAAAGAGTTATTTCCTTAACAGGATATAACTGGGTTATCCTCAGCCAAAAGCCACGGAAAGAGCGTCGTCGACAAAGTCTTCCTATCCCAAGCAAACTATTATCAACAACTCAGCAAAGCATCCCTCTTCCCACAGAGTATTGCTTCCCAGCATGGTCGCTAGAGTATCTTTTCTCCCCGCAGAATCCTTCATTTGCCAAGTTTATTCCGCAACGGAGTCATCTTCTCCTACCGGTATTCTTGCAGTTATCATCCCCAGCGGAAGCAAAATCTATTCCTCAAACATCAGCCCAGGATACGACTTCCCGGCACCCGTCAAGGATTCACTTTCCTAGACAAAAACATACATAAAACATCACATACATCATTATAACATGCATAGACACATCATATCATACGAATCTCATTTATGTTGAGAACATCATTGCTTGATCCATATCATGCATTGCATGTGACTGACCTTTACCTTTCAGGAAAGATCCAGTTAAATTCTCAACTATATTTCAAGACCTAGACCGGTTCAGTTAAATCGACCCTAAGATTTTCCTGATGCTTATCCAGTCAAAGGCCTTCTCTGGTTCAGTCAGATCGACCCTAAGATCTCCCTGATGCTTATCCAGTTGAAGATATTCCAAGACCTTGTCCGGTTCAGTTAAGTCGACCCTAAGATTTTCCTGATGCTTATCCAGTCAAAGGCCTTCTCTGGTTCAGTCAGATCGACCCTAAGATCTCCCTGATGCTTATCCAGTTGAAGATATTTCAAGACCTTGTCTGGTTCAGTTAAATCGACCCTAAGATTTTCCTGATGCTTATCCAGTCAAAGGCCTTCTCTGGTTCAGTCAGATCGACCCAAAGATCTCCCTGATGCTTATCCAGTTGAAGATATTCCAAGACCTTGTCCGGTTCAGCTAAATCGACCCTAAGATTTTCCTGATGCTTATCCAGTCAAAGGCCTTCTCTGGTTCAGTCAGATCGACCCTAAGATCTCCCTGATTCTTATCCCAGTAGAAGACACCCAAGATTTTCTCAACGAGCGTTGTTGAAGTTAAAGTCATCCAAGGTTCTCTTACCATTCATGCTAAGGCAGTAACCATCCCTGGTTCATTCATCGCCGTTTGAAGCTCCAGACTCAACTCCTGCAAACAGTCAGGACATATCTATACCAAGCATCTAAAATCAGCTCCTGCAACGTGTCAGGTACTCATTTTTTCTTTTGCAGGTATGCAAGTTCTCGCTAAGGAATCTCCTACGCGATCAACATCCAGATGGCATCTATAAGCCCATCATCCTATCCAGCAATCTCCAAATGGCATCTGTAAGCCCATTCCACCACGCTGCCACTATGTGAGCGCAAATTTCTAGGCACTCTAGTGTCCAATCATCTTCTACCCTCGGATTACGAAAGGCACGTCAGCCAATCTGCATCCTCAGGTCTAAGAAGATTGAACAGGGGCAACTGTTGTACCCCAAAATTTGCCCTCCCATATTCTTCAAGAAATTGCCAAGCCAAGCTGCAAAATTCCTCAAGGGTTGCACAGTGCAAAGGTCTCCTATACAGTCAAAACTAGGGTTTGTGTTCTGATCAAAAGAATGAAGTTTTCAAAGGCCCAATCAAGTCTCATATGCCTACAAATGTGGTCAAGCATCCTCATATCAAGTTTCAAGGCATTCAGCTCAAAATTGCACAGTCAAAAACCCTAATTGCACTACAGTCAACTGTAGGGGCAAAATGGTCATTTGACAGTCAAAAGTTCAAATTTTTGGTCAATATATCATTTTGAAGCCACAAACATCATTTGATCAATGCTTGATCATGATTCTCAAAATTTGGCTCAGAAATCATCAAAGATGCAAAAGTTTCCTTATTTGGACAGCTGAAAAAGTCAACTGAAATTGACCAGGGCATAACTTTCACATGGATTATCAGAAAAATTCCATCCAAAGCTCATTTTGAAGAGAAAGACATTTCCTACAACTCATCTTCATACTTCAAGTCCAAGAAATTCCCTCACAAAAAGTTATCAATTTCAACATTATAGGTCATTTTCAAAAGTCAACAAAAAGGGACTTTAAGTCAAAGGCCATAACTTGAGATTGGTAAATCAAAATGACATGGGACCAAAGGCATTGGTTAGAGGACTCAAAGACCTTTCCAAAATGTCCAAGAACATGAGAAAAGCTTAAAAATTGAGCAAGTTATGCCTTGTGGAAGTTGGGAAATTTTTGGATATTTTGAAAAGTCAACATTGATTCAAATGGTCTAAAATTGCTAATGGGCCCATTTTTC
The DNA here is from genome assembly GCA_948472305.1 of Vicia faba. Lineage (NCBI taxonomy): Eukaryota > Viridiplantae > Streptophyta > Magnoliopsida > Fabales > Fabaceae > Vicia > Vicia faba. The sequence goes on along the minus strand of CATIWC010003558.1, from coordinate 55,450 downwards.
TTCCATGATTCATCATCCATGACATATGCACGACCACTTGGCCCAAAGGGAAGTATTTTCTCATTTTTTATCTATTTATTTGAATTTTTATTTATATTAATTCATTTAAATCATTTAAATATGTGAAAAATATATAACTTGACCTAATAAATCTTTTCATGCATGTTTTGCCCTCAATATTTCGTGCACATTCAAAAATAGGAAGATTTGATTTGATTTGAGCATAATTGATACAAGAGCACATGGAAAAGATTGAAAACATAATGGTGAAAAATCAAATCTCCAAATCCATGAATGAAAGATATTTGGATCAATTTTGTTAACCTAATCTATTCAGTACATAAGCCTGAGTGAAAACCTAATGCTGATACACAAAAAAGCTGCGCAAGAAACTCCATTGCAAACTTGAAAAATTCCCTAAAAACTCAAAACTGAAATCATCTTTATAGGGCGATTCAAAGCACAAAACATATTCCATTAGCTTCCTTGAAGGTTCCTGAACGTGTTCCAATCAAGCACAGCCATCAAAGCTCCAAGAATTGGTATATTGAACATGAACTGTAAAGAGAAAAACTCATAATCGTGCATCATGATCTAAGCATTTTTACAGCATTTTATTCATAGATTCATGTTCATTATGATGTTTTAAAGCTAACCATGATGTTTAATTGAATTATTATGCTGCATACGAGATTTCGCCATGTTCGATTTCTAGGGTTTACAGGGTTGGAAATTAGGGCTTTTGCAAAAAGGAAAAATTAGGACTCAAGACCACCATCATTGGATTCAGCAGGTCTGGACGAAGAAAACACCATGCTCGCGCCCAATTTATGACCCCTTGAGAGCTAATCGCTATTTTCCAATAGCATGCCTAAAACCACGCATAGAAAACCGTTGTTTAATGTCCTTGTTTCAGAAAAAAAACAAAAACCACGCGAGGAAGACGAGGTCGTGGCATAAGCTGATTGGAGCGTTTGAATATTTCGCGCTTTAAATCCACTAACGCGTTGCTCTCTTTTATATTATTTATTTGTTATTTATATATCAAATGCGTTGACATGGCTTAGTGGCACAGGTGTTGATTGGTGATGCTAGTGGCCTGGGTTCGAATCCCAGGTCTGTGTAATTTCAATATTATTTTTCCACAATAATTCCCATGCAGCGTTTGTGTTGGAAACCATGATGCACCTCCAGATCTATCCACCCACGCGTCCATCAGAAGCCATCCAAGGGTGCAAAATTGATGAGCACCATGAACCCTGGTCAAAGGTGCCACATAGTGGCTGGAAAAGTCAATGAACCTGAAGCTTTTTGGGCCAGATTTCTCATAATTTCACCTCCACTTTGGGGACTACCACCCCCCCTGGTTTGCAATTCTCCATTTTTTTTCATGTTTTATTTTTAATTGTTATTTTGTTTTCTTTATTTGTTTAAATTAATTAATTATTTTTACTAAATATAAAAAATGCCTAAAAATCAAAAAGACAAAAAATATAATAAACACTTTATTTTAATTATTTTCATAAACAAATTGCATGTAAATAAATTAAATTAAATTAGGGTTGCAATATTAATTCTTTTCATAAAAAAATCTAAAAAATGTAGAAATAGGTTTAATTATTGTTTTATTCTTTTTTTTAATTTTTTCTTTCTTATAATAATATTTATTTTATTTATTTTTATAATCAAATTTGCATGTAAATTAACTTAGGGTTAAATTAGGTTAAAAAACTTCAATATTTTCTTAATAACTTAAAAATAATTAGAATTAGGTTTAGCATTTTATTTTAATTTTAATTAACTCTTTTTTTCATTAAATCTTAAAAAACATAAAAATACCAAAAAAACAAAAACAAGTTCTTTTCTTAAATTAATTAATTCATGTAATTTAATTTTTGCAAAAGGGTCCAACGCCCATGTTCTTAATTCTCATTAATTTCGCATATTTATTTTATGTCGTTTAAATAATTATGTATCTCTCCCGAAGCCTTGTAATTACTTCTCGCACTTTTATTCCTTTTGCTTTATTTACTTTTCTGTCAAATCGGGTCCGGTTTAATTTTGGCGATGTGGACCCGCGCCATTTGTAATAGCTTTAGATTTACTTTTTTCCGCAAATATCTTTTAACTGTTAACAAAAAGCATGCAAGAATGAATGTCCAAATAAAAGCGATGCGTAGAACACCAATAACATGACAAGATAAATGCAAACGAAAACGACACACAAATCACACACCACCCCTAGGGTACGCCTCATTGTTGCCTTGCCTCGAAAGGTGATCGTCGAGTAGAGGATGTCTTAGTAAGTCCTCATGATCCGGGAACCTGGCACGAGGGTAGCTTCTAAGGTGTCTTCCTATTGCTCTGGTGATCACCATGTCCCGAACCTCGAATTGACCCGAACACCTCCAACGGTGGTGCTACCTACCTCTCAATGGTGGGATGGCACTACTTTAAAGGACATTTACACAGACGAATTCCTTAGGGTAGGTAGACGACTCATGGATACTTGCTCTCTTTAAAACAAACAAAAATCTTTTCACACCGACACTTTTCAAAAGCTTTCAAAGCAATTTTTCAAACACTCTGACACAAGAGTCGAACTGAAATTTTCAAAGAAACTTTTTTAAAACCCACAGTTGAAAAGCAAACAAACCATTTTTGAAAACACAAGTGAGCAAGTATCTAAGAGCCCATGGATAACCATGGATAGAAAGGGTGCTAACACCTTCCCTTTCTATAACCTACCTCCCGAACCGAGAGCAATCTCTATAAGGAATTTTTCTGTGCTTTTGTCCTTTCCATTTGGAGAAAATAAAAGACGGTGGCGACTCTTGCTTACCGCGACATTTCGCGAAACCAACGTTAAACAGTCAGTTCCAGATCCACCGATCACACATCCTAACACAAGGTTGTTCACCAAATACAATGGTGAAGCAACATTGTTAAAAGGGTTAAAAACATAAGAAAGATCTTTGAGTAAAATAGGGTAGATAACTCTTAGTTGCTTGATCAAAAGCTTGCAAAAACATCCTTGCTATTTTCAAACACACTTCACAACACAATTTCAAAACCCTACTTTCAAACATTGAAAACTTTTCAAAATACAAAAACACCTTTGTATACATTCAAACAAGAATCATTACAAAGGTTGCCACAATGATGGCCTCTTTTCAAAACATCTTTCCAAATCACACACAAAGCACCATTTCAAACAATTGAAAAGCAAAGCAAGTGATCTAAACAAGTAACTAAGAGCCCATGGATAACCATGGATAGAAAGGGTGCTAATACCTTCCCTTTCTATAATCTACTCCCCGAACCCAAGAAAACATCTCAAAGGTCTTTCTTGTGCTTTTTGACCTTTCCTTTAGATAAAATAAAAAGTCGGTGGCGACTCTTGCTAAACCGAAACATTTGTGAACACAAACGCAAAATCTCAAGTCAGTTCTCCCACCGTATCACAGAACTGGCGACTCTGCTGGGGATATCTTTAAAAGTGGAGTAACCTTAGGGCTTAGATCACCTTTGCATGCTTATCTTGATTGCTTTGATTGCTTTACATTTGGTTCTCTTGTTTGGGTTTGAAATCCTCCACCCGGATTTGGGAAACATTCATAGGTAAATAGCAATACATTGTGGAAACTGTGCAGGGTATACCGACATGGTTGAAGCAATAGCTATATTAGTGCGACATATTTGTGAGTATCGGTAGCCTTTTAGTCAATCAAAGAGAATACGGGGCCGTTGAGTGATGTCATAAAGCACTAATGAACTCTTAGAACCTTACTTGACCATCTTGGCCTTTTATTAGGGGTAGTGAGATGACCGGCTTTGGTGCAGTCCGAAGTTGGTAGATACTCGATACTACACTCATTGAGGGTTGTTTTCTTGGAATATTTTGGTCGCTAGTTAAGTGGCTAAACCAAAACAATGAACATAGAAAACAATCCAGTGATATTGAGCTCCTTATAACCCGGTTACTATTTATAGGACAGGTTTGAGCCAACTAAACTCAAGAGGGTATTTACCTATGAAACCTCATGCAAGCCTGAAACTAGGGTTTTGTGTGACTTGTTTGTACATTTGCTTGTGCATACATCATGAACATCATAAAGCATCATATGTGTTGTACCCTAAAATTTGCCCTCCTATTTTTCCACAAGAAATCACAGCCTCGGGCTTTTCCTGACTTTTCAGATTGGCATAAGAATCAGTCAAACAGACTTTTCTTATCAGTCAGACAAAATTAGGGTTTTCATTGATTTTAAAGCAGTTCGGGCAGATTGCTAAGGTTTGGTTGAGTTGGCTCAGGTTTTGATCAGGCGGACGCTTCTTTGACATTTAACCAAGAACTAGGGTTTGTGCGCATATTTCTCAGAAAGAATTAATTTTACAGTTCTTTTCAGTTTACTCTGAGATTTGGACTGAAGCATTTGGATTGAGTTTGCAGTGTTTGATTTGATCAGTAAAAAGATAAGTATCTGGATGTTGGTTTGATTTAACTATGCATTGTTTAATTGGAGCGCCAGGTTTATTATTGATTCATGCTAAATGGTAAGACCACAGTGTTTGTTAATTATTTTTCTAAGTCAGAATAATTGGATACTTCCAGTTATTTTAATTTAAGAAATTCAAATAATTAAATGGACAGTAAATTGAAAGAGGAATTAACTGATAAAAAAAGATGTTTATTCACTTTGAATTGTTTGTTACAAATATTATTTAAATACTGTTAAATTTATTTACAGTTATTTACATTAATATTATTACAAATAATTTAAATTGAAACAAAACTATGTCCTAAATTTCCTAAGTCTTCATCTTCTATCCAATGCTCCTTTGCTCAATTATCTTTACCTGCAAAAACAAAGAAAAGAAGTCAAAAGCAGATAAAATAAAAGAGCATACACAGTTAATTTGAGGGTTCATCATTAAAAGCGACTGGCCGGAATCAGTGTGCCCTCTCTGCAAATCACAAGATTTCTCTTGGTTCACAAAGAGGGATAAAAATAATGCTTGCAAAAAGACATGAAATGCACAAAAGTTATAATTGCACAAATTCAAATTTTCAAACATATTGCATTGTCAACAAGCTGCATAGTTCATAAATTGCCAACAAAGTCCAAACTGAACTACAAAGTCACAATGTCAAACTAAGCCAAAAGTTGTCAAAAACTGTCCAAGGATATGGAAAGATATCAAAGTACAAAATGCTATCAACAAAGTATGCAGAAAATCTTGAAAGTACACAGAGAAAAGAAGTATGCGGGAAAACCACTATTGCAAGCAACATAAAAAATGCATCATTTTCCAGCCTGTCACCTTTTCAGAAAAGCAAATATAAGCAATATAATATGCTTTTAATTTGTAAAGAGAGAGAAGAGAGAAGAGAAATAGGCTTACAGTAAGCCTTTGGCTTATTGAATATAAAACAAAACTGTCATCAACACAGTAAAAGGAGGCAGAAAAGATAAAAAAAACAAAAACCCTCCAAACTGTAACATAGAAACATAACAGAACTGCCTCCAACACAAAAAAAAATCCAAAAGCACCAAATTGTGTCAAACTCTTCCACGCCAAGCCTTGCATACTGTAACACAAACCTCCATACAAGATTACAAACCCGCCTAAGCCTAAATCTGCATTAAACATTCAAACACAAACTGAAGCCCAAGCCTCAAAGCCTCTCCAAAAACCTGTGTCCAAGCCTAAAGCTTCAAAATCATACCAAGTCCCAACCTGTCAAACCTTAAACCAGACCTGCATAACTCAAGCCTCAAGCTTAACAGCCAAACCATACAAACTTGTGTATAAACCAGAAAACCTCAACATTTCAACACATGTTCAGATTCACAAATCAAAATCAAAATAGCAAACCAACACCCTCAGAATGTTTTCATCACGGGGTTAACATCCAAGGCAACTCAGTAAATTTCAAAGCCTCTAAAGCCTGCTGAAGCAACAAACCATATCCAACAGCATCATCAAATAGGCATTTCAGAAAGTAAGAAAGCCATTCAAAACACTCAGAGCAAACGTCATCATCTCAGCATTCAGAAGCAAAAGAGCAATCAAGCGTATCAAGCATACAAAATATACTCAGGTATAAAAAGCATCAAAGCCATCATACAGAAGCGAGGCTAACAGAAGAAGAGAAAAAGAATAAAATCATACAGAGCCAAGCGGACAGAAGAGGAAAAGAAGTTATACTAGGCATTTTCAGATTTCCAGGCATCATCATCAAATCAACAACAAAAAGGCAAAAAATAAAGATACCAGGAAACAAAGGTTCACAGCATCACCATCCCCTCACCGTCCAGCCACCCTAGGCGCCTCCACCGTCCTCCTCACCTCCTCTCCAAAGGTATAAACCCTTCTTTTTTTCTTTTATTTTCCACATCTGGCACAAACATCAAGCAATATAATCAAGAATCAGAAATGAGTAAAAACATGCAAAGGCATAAAACATACAGAACGAAAATCAATACCTCGTAAACCATCGCCTACGTGACCATGGAGAGGAAAGAGCTGACGGAGGCGCCTGGCGGCCGTGGGCGGAGGTTTTTGTTCAGATAAGCATGGTTCGGAGAGATGAAGAGAACGACCAAAGCGAAGTGAGGAACGGCGCCTCTGTGTTCTTGCCAAACCCTAATCTGACTCCAAATGAAGCAAAAACCCGAAACCCTTGCAAAAACGTGTAAACCACTTGGGCCTTGCCCGTTACAACGCCTTAAGGCCGTTTCAATTAGCACCCCCCTTTTCATTTATTCTGATTATTTAGTTTGAGCCTAATTCCCTTTTAGCCTATTCAATTTTTTAAAACTAATACTTTTTTACATATCACATTTTTTTATAAACTAACACAATAAATTTTTTTACACTAAATTTTATTAACTCTTTTATTTCCTTTTTTTTATAACACAATTAAATTTTATAAAATAAAATGATACACTTAACTTTTTTTATATATAAACTTTTTCTTAAATTATTCTTTTGTTAGTATAATTAAAAATACATATTAATGAATACATAAGAAAATAAACTTTCCTTTATTTCTTTTTTCTTTTAATTAAAACTTTGTACATAAACCAAAAATGTATAAATGATACTTTTCTCTAAAAGCTTAAAACATTTCCTTTTCTTTTCTTAAAATATTTTGTTTGTACATAATTAACAAAAATACAAAAAGAATAAATAAACAATACTTACTTTTCTCATTAAGTTAACATTTCTCAACTTATAAATAATTACATGCACATACACATTTAGAATGCACATTTGATTATCTTTATACGTTGACACATTCACATTTGCTTTATTCTTATACATTGCTGTACATTTGATACATATTACATTCGCGATCGATTCGATTTGGTTGTAAATTATTTGGACATTACTCTCCCATTTAAGTCTCATCCCCATTTGTAAATACTTGTATCCCCACTCCCGGATACTTATTTGTAATAGCGTAGACTTTAAATTCCCGCAATTTATCGCTTTCAAATATACCATGGTTAGACCTAGGGTTTGTATGTACATAAAATCAAACGCTAGACAACCTAATACAAGAAAAATACATGAAATCAATACACAATCACACTGGCACCCCTAGGGTAATCCCGCTTGTTGCCTTCCAAAATGGGCCATGCTTGCACGTTGAGTTCCTTTGGCAAAACAAAACAAAATCAAAATGATCATAGTCCCTCGATGACGCTTTCGAAAGTCGCCAATCAAAATGATCATAGTCCCTTCAAGCAAATTGCCAAAGACACTTGGCACCATTGCATTCATGGTCCATACGATGACCCGCGCCTGTCCCGTTAAACATCCTAATACAAGATTGTCCACCAAACACAATGGTGGAACAAAATTGTTAACAAGGGTTAAAACATGAGAAAAACCTTTGAGTACAATAGGGTAGACAAACTCTTAGTTACTTGATCAACTTGCAAAACACACTTGCCTACTTTTCTAAACCACACTCCACAAACACTTTCAAAACAAACTTTCAAAAACATTTGAAACATCTTTTCGAAAAGATACACACCTTTGTAAAACACTCAAACACGAGTCATTACAACGGTTGCCTAGACAAGGCGTCTTCTTCAAAACATTTTCAAAACACACACACACACACACACACACCATTTCAAAGCAATTTGAAAATCAAAGGCAAGTGATCTAAAACCAAGTAACTAAGAGCCCATGGATAACCATGGATAGAAAGGGTGCTAATACCTTCCCTTTCTATAATCTACCCCCTGAACCCACGAAACATCTCAAAAGGTTTTTCTTGTGCTTTTTAACCTTTCCTTTAGGATAAAATAAAAAGTCGGTGGCGACTCTTGCTAAACCGAACAAGTGCGAATACAAAACACAAAACCTCAACTCAGTTCTCCCACCGTATCACAGAACTGGCGACTCTGCTGGGGAGTTAACTCAAAAGTGGGGTTACCTTAGGGTTTAGATCACCTTTACATTCTTGCTTTGATTTCCTTGATTGCTTTACTTTTTTGGTTCCTTGTTTGGGTTTGTTGAAAATCCTACACCCGGATTTGGGGCACCTTTTTAGGTAAATAGCAATAAAACTGTGAGGGAACTATGCGGGGTATACCGACATGGTTGAAGTAGTAAGCTATGTTAGTGTGACATATTTGTGAGTACCGGTAACCTTTGAGTTCAATCAAGGAGAGTACGGGGCCGCTGAGTGATGTCGTGAAGCACTAACGAACTCTTAGAACCTTAATTGACCATCTTAGCCTTTTTAGGGGTAGTGAGATGACCGACTTTGGTGCAGTCCGAAGTTGGTAGATACTCGATACTACACTCATTGAGGGTTGTTTTCTTGGAATATTTTGGTCTCCAGTTAAGTGGCTAAACCAAAACAATGAACACAGAAAACAATCCAGTGATATTGAGCTCCTTAGAACCCGGTTTCTATTTTAGGACAGGATGAGCCAACTAACTTCAAAAGGGTACTTACCTACAACCCCATGCAAGCCTAAACCTAAGGACTTGTTTGCTTTGTGTGAATATGTTTACCTGTATATACACTCACTTGCTTTCGCATACATGTACATAACATCATGACATCATACCATAGCATTTTCAATAACCATTTCAAGGATCTCGAGGGTTCTTTTGATGCAGGGTTACATTGAACCAGACGTCTACCAAGGGGAAAGAGGTTTTCTCCTCTAAACAAATGCCATCAAAGATCAAGTGCGACAACTTGAATCAGGGGCTATGACCCACTTGACATAGTGAGCTTGATTCTCGTGGAAAGACATCCACCGGTGCAAAGTTCTCCAATCAAAGATCAAGTACAATAACTTGAATCAGGGGCTATGACCCACTTGACATGGTGAGCTTGATTCTCGTGGAAAGACATCCACCGGTGCAAAGTTCTCCAATCAAAGATCAAAGTTCAACCTCTAACATTCTCTTGTGTTTACCCCAAGAGATCCTTGAAAACATTGCATATATATATCATACATATCATTGCATAACAGGTTTCTCCCATACAGGTCTCCTTATCTTCCTACTGTTTATTTCAGTAAGATGGATATGGAACAAACGGTGAAAGATCTCCAAGCTCAAAATGCTCAATTCCAACAAATGTTGCTGGCTATGGGTAAAGGGCAAGAGGATCTGACAACTCTTCTTCTCAAAGACAAGAAGAAGAAGTCCAAGAAGGCAGCCCACATCCTGAACTTGAGAAGAAGGCCTAAGACCCTGGACCTTGCAACTCCATCCAACATAGGGGATAGTCTTGAAGAAGACCACAATGTGGAGATTGTTGAAGAGGAAGCTGACTACTCCGAGGAACAATACCCTCTCGCTGATGACAAGTACAAAGAGTTGGAGGATCGCCTCAATGCTATGGAGATTCAACAAATACCTGGCCTGGATTTAGGAGACTTAGGTTTAGTTCCTGGATTGATCATTCCTCCGAAGTTCAAGGTCCCTACCTTTGCCATGTACGATGGAGTCTCTTGCCCTAAGATGCATCTAAAGTCTTATGTCCGCAAGATTCAACCATACACAACTGATCCAAAGCTTTGGATCCATTTCTTCCAAGAAAGTCTGGTAGGAGCTCAACTCGAGTGGTTCTATCAATTGGAGAGTTCTCGCATCCACACCTGGGAGGATTTAGCTGGGGCTTTTTACAAACAATATCAGTACAATGCTGATCTTGCACCAACTCGTGTGCAGTTGCAGAACATGACCATGGGTTCCGACGAGAGCTTCAAAGGATATGCCCAAAAGTGGAGAGATCTGGCTGGTAGGGTGCAACCTCCTTTAACTGACAGAGAGCTGATTGATATCTTCATGGGAACTTTGATTGGGCCTTTCTTCAATCACTTAATTGGAAGCTCCTCAGCTGGGTTCACCGAGCTAATACTGACCGGTGAAAGGGTCGAAGCTGGCATCAAGAGTGGAAAGATCCAAGGAGCTACACCCTCGGATACTCAGGTAATTCCCTATAATGGAAAGAAAGAGTCCAATGCTGCGAACAGTCAGAAGGGTCGTCATGACCAACACGTAGGGGCAGTCTTGATCTCTAATCCTACGCCTGCTCAACAAAGACAGGGGCATCAGCATAAGGAGGTCGCACCTAAGAGACAGTTCACCAAGATCAACATGTCACTGTCTCAGGCACTGCAACACTTGTTGAGAAGGGATCTGATTACATTAAGGGCTCCCCTCCGGAACCCAAATACTTCTGCTCCTACCTATCATCCCGATGAAAGGTGTGCATACCACTCTGACAGTCCGGGGCATGACACCAACAACTGTTGGCCTCTGAAGAACAAGATCCAGGACATGATTGATGCCAAGGAGATCGAGTTTGACCCTCCAGAGACTCCAGCATGATCACTGCTCCTATGCCAGCTCATTGAGATTGTGTTTGTTTCATTTTGAATTTTCAAAGTTGTAATCTTTTGTTATTCAAAAAATTAACTGTTAATGTCAAACTCTTGTTTCATTAATGCATTGCATATGTTTGTCTTGAATTCATCCATTCGTTTTCACTACTCTTATGCTTTCTTTATGATATTTAACTCTTGATAAAAAGATGCAAGCCTTTAGAGGGAGGATGATGAAACAATACCATAATCTCATGCAGTATGCTTTTGAACAGACCTTGCTGATGATGTACAGGCATTTCTTTCAATTCCCAAACACTGGAGTTATAAGGAAGATAATCCCTAGTCAACCCCTTCGAGCCAAAGAAGTAGGAGTTTTCTGTTCTAAACAAATCGAAACCTTTGATATAAACCTGGGTCAGGGTAGTATCTCAGTTAATTCAAAAGAAAATGCGCATTGAAGTCGCAAACTCTCAGTTCGTAATACAGCGAACGACGACAAAGAAAAGCATTCCCTTGGAATCAAAAGACAATAATGGTCCCTATCACATAGGCAGTCAATCTCTCAAAAGATAAAAAGCCCACTGAGCCAAAACCTGTAAAGGAGGCTTAAGAAAGCTGGGGCATCCCGCTGACTGTGACCTCGAAAAACAGAGACAGTCAGGCAAAAGTTAGGGATAACAAATCAAAATCAAAATAAAGAGGTCATTACAAATCCTCAACAACATGAAAAATGTTGCAAAGAAAAAAGGAGATGATGACTGTCTCCCAAAATTCAACTGGTGAACCATCACCCAAAAAGCCGTTCCAAACTCAAACAGAGTGCGACGCACAATTAACTGAGCTTAGGGTTGAAGAACATCACGAAGAGCGGGTGGGTACAAATATACTTTGAGCCTTTATCCTTTGTTTCTTAAACCATGAACCAAGCCACGTTACAACCCTTCAAAAGTCCTAATTGAAGCATGGGTTAGTTCGAAAGCATACTGTTACAAAAGGTATCCTGACTCCTGTAAGGCTTTGCTCTAAAATCTTGTGTTGATTTGTCTTATAAAAAGTTTTCTGCTAAAAAACGCATTTTTCAAAACTTCGAGACAAACATAAACTTTGCATTGTTTGAATATCACTGTTTGCATTTGACCATTTGTTTGACAGCGAAGAAATTCATACAGCGAATGTTCGGAGGAACAAAAAAAAAACTCTCTCAGTGAACAAAAATCACTTCAAAAGGATGACACCTCCATTACAAAAGTCTCCTATCAACAAGGGGCATGACATGTCACCATCCAGCACGCCTGGGGCAGTCCAGTCAAGGTTTCAACAGATCTTTCAAAGTTCAGTTAACCTGGGGCAGTCCAGTCAAGATTTCAAGAAATCTCTCAATCTGCAGAGTAATCTGATTCAAGACTCCTTAATCATCACTTGGGGCATTCGAATGTCAAGAGTGTTCAACAATTCCTTCACCACCTGCTGGAAATTGCAACCACCAACAGAATAACGGACAATTAAAACTCCCAATTTCTGACCCTCAACAAAATCAAGATCTAGAAATAGTTTAGATGTGACCCAGAGATGGCGACATTCTATAACTTATTCAAGATTTTCATTCTAGAGATAATTTCAGATGTGACCCAGATTTGGCGACATTCTATAACTTATTCCAGATTTGCTTCCAGAAATAGTTTCAGATGTGAACCTGATTTGGCGACATTCTATAACTTATTCAGATTTGCTTCTAGAGATAGTTTCAGATGTGACCCAGAGATGGTGACATTCTATAACTTATTCAAGATTTTCATTCTAGAGATAGTTCCAGATGTGACCCAGATTTGGCGACATTCTATAACTTATTCCAGATTTGCTTCCAGAAATAGTTTCAGATGTGACCTTGATTTGGCGACATTCTATAACTTATTCAGATTTGCTTCTAGAGATAGTTTCAGATGTGACCCAGAGATGGCGACATTCTATAACTTATTCAAGATTTTCATTCTAGAGATAGTTTCAGATGTGATCCAGATTTGGCGACATTCTATAACTTATTCCAGATTTGCTTCCAGAAATAGTTTCAGATGTGACCCCGATTTGGCGACATTCTATAACTTATTCAGATTTGCTTCTAGAGATAGTTTCAGATGTGACCCCGAGATGGCGACATTCCGACACTTATTCAGATTTCCTTCTAGAGATAGTTCAGATGTGACCCAGATTTGGCGACATTCTATAACTTATTCCAGATTTGCTTCCAGAAATAGTTTCAGATGTGACCCTGATTTGGCGACATTCTATAACTTATTCAGATTTGCTTCTAGAGATAGTTTCAGATGTGACCCCGAGATGGCAACATTCCGACACTTATTCAAGATTTCCTTCTAGATATAGTTCAGATGTGACCCAGATTTGGCGACATTCTATAACTTATTCCAGATTTTCTTCCAGAAATAGTTTCAGATGTGACCCTGATTTGGCGACATTCTATAACTTATTCAGATTTGCTTCTAGAGATAGTTTCATATGTGACCCCGAGATGGCGACATTCCGACACTTATTCAAGATTTCCTTCTAGAGATAGTTCAGATGTGACCCAGATTTGGCGACATTCTATAACTTATTCCAGATTTGCTTCCAGAAATAGTTTCAGATGTGACCCTGATTTGGCGACATTCTATAACTTATTTAGATTTGCTTCTAGAGATAGTTTCAGATGTGACCCCGAGATGGCGACATTCCGACACTTATTCAAGATTTCCTTCTAGAGATAGTTTCAGATGTGACCCAGAGATGGCGACATTCTATAACTTATTCAAGATTTTTCGTTCTAGACATAGTTCAAGATGTGACCCAGAGATGGCGACATTCTATAACTTATTCAGATTTGCTTCCAGAAATAGTTCAAGATGTGACCCAGAGATGGCAACATTCAATAACTTATTCCAGATCAACACCTGCAGCAATCAGAAGATTCTTGCAATCCCCGCCATAAAGCCTTACAAAATCTATTTCCCCTCAGAGTCAAGATTCAAAATCCCCAGCGAAGCTAAAACTTCCAACTGTCAATCCCCAAGCAGAGTGAAGACTCTCATTCTCAGTTCCTCACAGGATATTCAAATATTCTCCAGTGAAGATCTCCTCAAGACAGGAATCCCCATTAGATTGACATACAACCCAAGCTTCTGATTCCCCAACAGTGGTCCCAGGACTCAACACCTGCAGCAATCAGAAGATTCTTGCCCTCCCCAGCAGCAGCCAAGGAATTATTCTCCCTGGCAGTAGTCAAGATTCTTTTATCTTCAGCCATCCAGGATTCATCTATCCTCAGCAAGACAGCTCTTCAGCTTACATGCGCATTCATTTACATTCATATCATAAACATTGATATAACATACATTGCATCATGCATCATGACATTGCGTACGAATAACTCTTTACCTTTTCAAGTAAGATCAGTCGACAGACAAAGATCATCATCTTTCGAGATTTCATCCAGAGATAGTACAGATGTGACCCAGACATGGAGACATTCTGATACTTATTCCAAACTTCACCCAGAGATAGTTCAGATGTGACCCAGATACGGCGACATTCTGATACTTATTTCAGATTCATCCAGATGCAGTTTTACACGGACTCATCATCAGGAAACCCTACACCGGTTCCTTCTCCACTTCAAGACTTCTGAAAACAGTTTACGGGTTCTCCAGTAATGGATGTCAACCTATCGCTTATTAAGATCCTTTCTAGACTTTTGGAAACAGTTTACGGACGCTTCCCCATCAACGAGTGCTGCTCTATTGCTTATTCAACTTCCAGACTCCTGAAAACAGTTTACGGATTCTCCAAACATGGATGTCAATCTATAGCTTGTTCAGAACCCCAGTTCAGAGATGTTCCAAAACATGGATACCTTTCTGATACTCGTCCACTCACCAATGACATACAATTCAACAATCACCTTCAGATGGCATCTTTAAGCCCATCCTCCTACCAGCGATTTCCACATGGCATCTCTAAGCCCATCACCAAATGGCATCTTTAAGCCCATTCCCTTTTCCATCACATCACCGAGTGCAAATTTTTTGGGCACTCTAGTGTCCAATCTCCTTTTACCCTCGAGTCGTGAAAGGCAAAATTGCCAATCTAACTCTTCAGGTTCAAGAAGATTGAACAGGGGCAACTGTTGTACCCCAAAATTTGCCCTCCTATTTTTCCACAAGAAATCACAGCCTCGGGCTTTTCTTGACTTTTCAGATTGGCATAAGAATCAGTCAAACAGACTTTTCTTATCAGTCAGACAAAATTAGGGTTTTCATTGATTTTAAAGCAGTTCAGGCAGATTACTAAGGTTTGGTTGAGTTGGCTCAGGTTTTGATCAGGCGGACGCTTCTTTGACATTTAACCAAGAACTAGGGTTTGTGCGCATATTTCTCAGAAAGAATTAATTTTACAGTTCTTTTCAGTTTACTCTGAGATTTGGACTGAAGCATTTGGATTGAGTTTGTAGTGTTTGATTTGATCAGTAAAAAGATAAGTATCTGGATGTTGGTTTGATTTAACTATGCATTGTTTAATTGGAGCGCCAGGTTTATTATTAATTCATGCTAAATGGCAAGACCACAGTGTTTGTTAATTATTTTTCTAAGTCAGAATAATTGGATACTTCCAGTTATTTTAATTTAAGAAATTCAAATAATTAAATGGACAGTAAATTGAAAGAGGAATTAACTGATAAAAAAAAGATGTTTATTCACTTTGAATTGTTTGTTACAGATATTATTTAAATACTGTTAAATTTATTTACAGTTATTTACATTAATATTATTACAAATAATTTAAATTGAAACAAAACTATGTCCTAAATTTCCTAAGTCTTCATCTTCTATCCAATGCTCCTTTGCTCAATTATCTTTACCTGCAAAAACAAAGAAAAGAAGTCAAAAGCAGATAAAATAAAAGAGCAGACACAGTTAATTTAAGGGTTCATCATTAAAAGTGACTGGCCGGAATAAGTGTGCCCTCTCTGCAAATCACAAGATTTCTCTTGGTTCACAAAGAGGGATGAAAATAATGCTTGCAAAAAGACATGAAATGCACAAAAGTTATAATTTCACAAATTCAAATTTTCAAACATACTGCATTGTCAACAAGCTGCATAGTTCATAAATTGCCAACAAAGTCCAAACTGAACTACAAAGTCACAATGTCAAACTAAGCCAAAAGCTGTCAAAAACTGTCCAAGGATATGGAAAGATATCAAAGTACAAAATGCTATCAACAAAGTATGCAAAAAATCTTGAAAGTACACAGAGAAAAGAAGTATGCAGGAAAACAACTATTGCAAGCAACATAAAAAATGCATCATTTTCCAGCCTGTCACCTTTTCAGAAAAGCAAATATAAGCAATATAATATGCTTTTAATTTGTAAAGAGAGAGAAGAGAGAAGAGAAATAGGCTTACAGTAAGCCTTTGGCTTATTGAATATAAAACAAAACTGTCATCAACACAGTAAAAGGAGGCAGAAAAGATAAAAAAAACAAAAACTCTCCAAACTGTAACATAGAAACATAACAGAACTGCCTCCAACACAAAAAAAAATCCAAAAGCACCAAACTGTGTCAAACTCTTCCACGCCAAGCCTTGCATACTGTAACACAAACCTCCATACAAGATTACAAACCCGCCTAAGCCTA
This sequence comes from Vicia faba, assembly GCA_948472305.1. Classification (NCBI taxonomy): domain Eukaryota; kingdom Viridiplantae; phylum Streptophyta; class Magnoliopsida; order Fabales; family Fabaceae; genus Vicia; species Vicia faba. The sequence continues at coordinate 38,888 of CATIWC010003558.1, read as the reverse complement.
AATCTGCATTAAACATTCAAACACAAACTGAAGCCCAAGCCTCAAAGCCTCTCCAAAAACCTATGTCCAAGCCTAAAGCTTCAAAATCATACCAAGTCCCAACCTGTCAAACCTTAAACCAGACCTGCATAACTCAAGCCTCAAGCTTAACAGCCAAACCATACAAACTTGTGTATAAACCAGAAAACCTCAACATTTCAACACATGTTCAGATTCACAAATCAAAATCAAAATAGCAAACCAACACCCTCAGAATGTTTTCATCACGGGGTTAACATCCAAGGCAACTCAGTAAATTTCAAAGCCTCTAAAGCCTGCTGAAGCAACAAACCATATCCAACAGCATCATCAAATAGGCATCTCAGAAAGTAAGAAAGCCATTCAAAACACTCAGAGCAAACGTCATCATCTCAGCATTCAGAAGCAAAAGAGCAATCAAGCGTATCAAGCATACAAAATATACTCATGTATAAAAAGCATCAAAGCCATCATACAGAAGCGAGGCTAACAGAAGAAGAGAAAAAGAATAAAATCATACAGAGCCAAGCGGACAGAAGAGGAAAAGAAGTTATACTAGGCATTTTCAGATTTCCAGGCATCATCATCAAATCAACAACAAAAAGGCAAAAAATAAAGATACCAGGAAACAAAGGTTCACAGCATCACCATCCCCTCACCGTCCAGCCACCCTAGGCGCCTCCACCGTCCTCCTCACCTCCTCTCCAAAGGTATAAACCCTTCTTTTTTTCTTTTATTTTCCACATCTGGCACAAACATCAAGCAATATAATCAAGAATCAGAAATGAGTAAAAACATGCAAAGGCGTAAAACATACAGAACGAAAATCAATACCTCGTAAACCATCGCATACGTGACCATGGAGAGGAAAGAGCTGACGGAGGCGCCTGGCGGCCGTGGGCGGAGGTTTTTGTTCAGATAAGCATGGTTCGGAGAGATGAAGAGAACGACCAAAGTGAAGTGAGGAACGACGCCTCTGTGTTCTTGCCAAACCCTAATCTGACTCCAAATGAAGCAAAAACCCGAAACCCTTGCAAAAACGTGTAAACCACTTGGGCCTTGCCCGTTACAACGCCTTAAGCCCGTTTCAATTAGCACCCCCCTTTTCATTTATTCTAATTATTTAGTTTGGGCCTAATTCCCTTTTAGCCTATTCAATTTTTTAAAACTAATACTTTTTTACATATCACATTTTTTATAAACTAACACAATAAATTTTTTTACACTAAATTTTATTAACTCTTTTATTTCCTTTTTTTTATAACACAATTAAATTTTATAAAATAAAATGACACACTTAAATTTTTTTATATATAAAATTTTTCTTAAATTATTCTTTTGTTAGTATAATTAAAAATACATATTAATGAATAATAAGAAAATAAACTTTCCTTTATTTCTTTTTTCTTTTAATTAAAACTTTGTACATAAACCAAAAATGTATAAATGATACTTTTCTCTAAAAGCTTAAAACATTTCCTTTTCTTTTCTTAAAATATTTTGTTTGTACATAATTAACAAAAATACAAAAAGAATAAATAAACAATACTTAATTTTCTCATTAAGTTAACATTTCTCAACTTATAAATAATTACATGCACATACACATTTAGAATGCATATTTGATTATCTTTGTACATTGACACATTCACATTTGCTTTATTCTTATACATTGCTGTACATTTGATACATATTACATTCGCGATCGATTCGATTTGGTTGTAAATTATTTGGACACTACTCTCCCATTTAAGTCTTATTATTAAATACTTGTACCCCCACTCCCGGATACTTATTTGTAATAGCGTAGACTTTAAATTCCTGCAATTTATCACTTTCAAATATACCATGGTTAGACCTAGGGTTTGTATGTACATAAAATCAAACGCTAGACAACCTAATACAAGACAAATACATGAAATCAATACACAATCACACTGGCACCCCTAGGGTAATCCCGCTTGTTGCCTTCCAAAATGGGCCATGCTTGCACGTTGAGTTTCTTTGGCAAAACAAAACAAAATAAAAATGATCATAGTCCCTCGATGACGCTTTCGAAAGTCGCCTATCAAAATGATCATAGTCCCTTCAAGAAAATTGCCAAAGACACTTGGCACCATTGCATTCATGGTCCATACGATGACCCGCGCCTGTCCCGTTAAACATCCTAATACAAGATTGTCCACCAAACACAATGGTGGAACAAAATTGTTAACAAGGGTTAAAACATGAGAAAAACCTTTGAGTACAATAGGGTAGACAAACTCTTAGTTACTTGATCAACTTGCAAAACACACTTGCCTACTTTTCTAAACCACACTCCACAAACACTTTCAAAACAAACTTTCAAAAACATTTGAAACATCTTTTCGAAAAGATACACACCTTTGTAAAACACTCAAACACGAGTCATTACAACGGTTGCCTAGACAAGGCGTCTTCTTCAAAACATTTTCAAAACACACACACACACACACACACCATTTCAAAGCAATTTGAAAATCAAAGGCAAGTGATCTAAAACCAAGTAACTAAGAGCCCCATGGATAACCATGGATAGAAAGGGTGTTAATACCTTCCCTTTCTATAATCTACCCCCGTACCCACGAAACATCTCAAAAGGTTTTTCTTGTGCTTTTTAACCTTTCCTTTAGGATAAAATAAAAAGTCGATGGCGACTCTTGCTAAACCGAACAAGTGCGAATACAAAATGTAAAACCTCAAGTCAGTTCTCCCACCGTATCACAATATGCATCCACTAACCATTTCAAGGGTTTGGATCTTCATCTTTGTTCTTGTTTTGTAGGTCATGGAATCTCTTCGCAGGAAAACAATTCAAGTCAACCTTGTGAGAATCCCTCCTCAACTCAAGGAGCTTACTTCCAGGATTCCAGAGAATTCTCTCTTCAGTGAAAGACATGGTAGACTTCTCAACTTGGTCAACTCCAACATTGAAGAAGACATGGTGAAAGTTCTCTTCCAGTTCTTTGATCCCCTACACCACTGTTTCACATTCCCTGATTACCAACTAGTACCCACTTTGGAGGAATTTTCTCAACTACTGAGAATTCCTATTCTTCATCAACTACCCTACAACGGTACGGAAAAAGAACCAAAGCCTGAAGATGTTGCTCAAGCATTACACTTGCAACCATCTGACATCAAGGGTAATTGGGAAACCAGGAGTGCAGTCAAGGGTTTCTTGGCAAAATTTCTGTTTGAGAAGGCACAAGACTGCTGGAATTATCTAGATCTACAAGCCTTTGAAGAGATTGTGGCACTCCTCATCTATGGGTTGGTCTTGTTCCCAAACCCTGATCAGCTTATAGATGTGAACACTGTCAAGATTTTCATATCCCGGAATCCTATACCTACATTGCTTGGGGACATCCTACACTCATTTCACACACGAACAATGAGGAAAAGAGGTGTTCTCATGTGATGTACTCCTCTCCTAGCAAGGTGGTTTATTTCTCACCTTCCATAATCAGTTTTGAAGAATGAGTAGGGTTTAAGGTGGTCACAACGATTGATGACCCTCACACATTCTGATGTTCATTGGTGTTCTCGGTCCAGAGAAAATATCATCATCATTGATTGTTGTGTGGAGTTCCCTAATGTCCCACTACTTGGCATTAGGGGAGGTATTACCTATAACCCCTGTTTAGCTCTAAGACAATTTGGATATGCTCAGAGGGATGGCCCTCATGACATGCTGATTCCTAACCTAGTTTTTGACTTCGACAACGATGTGCAAGGGCTTCGACAAAGGTTCACCAGAGCTTGGAGGATGCCAAACAAAGTGGATAGTAAGACACTGGGGCACAAGAATTCCATCCCCCTTGAGCCTTATCTCAAGTGGGTATGAACCCGCGCCCAGAATCTTATGATGCCATATCCTCACATTCTCCCCTTGATCAAAGAGCATGTGATGGAAGGAGAGGTTCCATACACCCTCCTACATCCTGACATGCCAAAATCATGGGAAGAATTACAAAGGAGTTGGATCCAACTCAAGGAAGAACATAATACTTTTGAAGCCATCTTCTATGCCAGTGAGAAGAAGGTTTTAGAGCTTACCCGCCGACTTCATGAGGAGGAAACTCTCAACACTTACATCGCACCAAAGAGGATGCGCAATGTCTTTTTACATTAAGAATTTTGTAATATCTTGCCCACGGGGCACTTATGTACTAACAAATTTCTTCTTAATATGATGTGTGTTCTTTTTATTTGTAACAAATTTGAATTTCTGAATCCTTGAATGCATTACATGAATAACGCATCATTCATCATATGCATAAACAGGTCTTCACACCAGGTTTCCTTATCTTTTTGCTGTTTATTACAGCAAGATGGATTTGGAGCAGACGGTTAAGGATCTGCAAGCACAAAATTCTCAATTCCAGCAACTTCTCATGACCTTAGCAAAGGGTCAAGAGGACCTTAAAGCTCTGTTGGAGAAAAATAAAGAGAAAAAGAAGAAAAGGCCCGGAGTAGCCACTTTTGGAAGAAGGTTTGAAGGCAATGCTAGAAAAGCTCTCGAGTTCCCCTCAACGTCTGATGAAGGGGATGGTAAAGGAAAAGGAGTTGCGGGACCTTCTGAATCTGAAGTTGAAGAGGAAGAAGAGGAAGAGGATGAAGACTACTCGGAACAATAATATCCCCCGGCGGATGATAAATATAAAAATATTGAGGATCGATTGGCAGCCATGGAGTTGCAAAGGGTACCTGGTTTAGATTTCGAAGAACTAGGGCTGGTCGCTGGGATCGTCATTCCTCCCAAGTTCAAAGTTCCTACATTTGCTAAGTATGACAGTTTGTCCTGTCCAAAGATGCATCTGAGATCCTATGTCAGAAAGATCCAACCCCACTCATCTGATAAAGACCTCTGGGTACACTTTTTTCAAGACAGTTTGTCAGGCACACAATTGGACTGGTTATATCAACTCGAGAGATCTGAGGTTCATAACTAGGAGGACTTAGTTGCTGCTTTTTACCGTCAATACCAATACAATGTTGATTTAGCGCCCACCCGTACTCAACTACAGAGTATGGGTATGGCTTCTAATGAAGGATTTAAGGAGTATGCCCTGAAGTGGCGTGACCTAGCTGGAAGGGTGCAGCCACCATTGTCAGATAGGGAGCTGGTTGACATGTTTTTAGGGACCCTGTCTGGCCCTTTCTTCAATCATTTAATTGGGAGTTCCTCCGCGGGATTTACCGAATTAATTCTGACCGACAAAAGGGTCGAGGCCGGTATTAAAAATGGTAAGATTCAGAAAGATACCTCCGCGTCCGCTGCTGTTAAGAAGACCTTCCCAGCTAAGAAGGAAGCCTCTGCTGTTTATTCTCAGAAAAGTCAAGGAAGAACCGAGCACCGGACAACTGTAGGGGCTGTGATGATTCAAAACTCTTCAAATGATCAACCTCGCGGCAATCAGTCAAGACCTAATCAACAACAGGTAGAAAGGCCACAACGGCAGTTCACCCGAATCAACATGACACCATCTCAAGTACTCCCTCATTTGCTAAAGCTGAATCTTACCAATTTGAAGGAAGTGCCAAAGAACCCTAATACTTCCTCGCCATATTACCACTCCAATGCAAAGTGTGCTTACCACTCTGACAGTGTCAGACATGATACCAATAATTGTTGGACGCTTAAGAACAAAATACAAGACCTGATTGACGCCAAGGAAGTAGAATTTGATGCGCCCGAAAAGCCAAATGTGATTTATGCCCCAATGCCCAAGCACGGTCATAATGTTCATGCCGTTATGAAAGACCTTCATGTTACCAATGTTGCTGACCTTTTGACTCCCTTACCAGTGATTAAAGTGAATTTGATGAGAGCCGGGATATTCCCAGACTGTGGAAAGGACTGTTACTTTTGTTTAAACATACGAGCTGATTTCCCAATGTTGAAGTCAAGCATCCAACGCCTGATGGATACTGTTGTACCCCAAAATTTGCCCTCCCATATTCTCCAAGAAATTGCCAAGTCAAGCCTCAAAATCTCCCCAAGGGTTGCACAGTTCAAGGGCCTCCTAAACAGTCAAAATTAGGGTTTTGGTTCTGACAAAGAAAATGAAGTTTCCAAGGGCCCAATCAAGTCTCACATGCCTATAAACATGGTCAAGCATCCTCATACAAAGTTTCAAGACCTCCAGCACAAAATTGCACAGTCAAAAACCCTAATTACACTACAGTCAACTGTAGGGGCAAAATGGTCATTTGACAATCAAAAGTTCAAATTTTTGGTCAACATATCATTTTGAAGCCACAAACATCATTTGATCAATGATTGATCATGATTCTCAAAGCTTGGCTCAAAAATCATCAAGATGCAAAAGTTTCCTTATTTGGACAGTTGAAAAAGTCAACTGTAAATTGACCAGGGCATAACTTTCACATGGATTATCAGAAAAATTCCATCCAAATCTCATTTTTAAGAGAAAGACATTTCCTACAACTCATCTTCATACTTCAAGTCCAAGAAATGCTCTCACAAAAAGTTATCAATTTCAACATTATAGGTCATTTTCAAAAGTCAACAAAAAGGGACTTTAAGTAAAAGGCCATAACTTGAGATTGGTAAATCAAAATGACATGGGACAAAAGACATTTGTTAGAGGACTCAAAGACCTTTCCAAAATGTCAAAGAACATGAGCAAAGCTTAAAAATTGAGCAAGTTATGCCTTGTGGAAGTTGGGAAATTTTTGGATATTTTGAAAAGTCAACATTGCTTCAAATGACCTAAAATTGCTAATGGGCCTATTTTTCTTCCACAATTCATCATCCAAGGCATGTGCACGACCACTTGGCCCAAATGGAAGTTTTTCTTCATTTTTATTTATTTATTTGGATTTTTATTATTAATAATTCATTTAAATTAAAATAAATGCATGAAAAATACTAAACCAACTATTTCAAATCTTTTTGTGCATATAATATCTTCAATATTTCGTGCAAATCAAATTAGGGAAGAATTGGAATTGATTGGATATGATTGAGAACTAAAAAGCATGAAAAAAGATTGAAAATTATGGTTTGCAAATCAAATCTTTTTTCACATCAATGCATGGATTTTGATCAAGTTTTCAACCCTAAATCATTCATACATATACAAGCAAAGAAACCCTCGTGCTCACTGACTGCAAGCTGTGCCATACATAGGAAACAAAAACTTGAGTTTTTTGTGAAAAAAGTGAAATCTGAAAACCAATTTCCAGGGCGATTCAAGGCAAGATTTTTATCTCATTAGCTTCCTGAGGCTTCAAGGAGAGTTTTCCAATCGAAATCAATCATTCTAACGCCCTAAATTGGTAACACGACCTCACCCTGTACAGAAAATATTTGAAACTCTTGCATCTCAATTCATGCGCATTTAGCAATTTTTAATATGTGATTTGTGTTCATTGTTTGATTCTAATGCTAACCATGTAAATTAATTGTGTTTTTGAGCGTTGTATACGATTCTACCATTATCGTGTTTTAGGGTTTATGAAGCTTTGAATTGGGGGTTTTTGAATACAGCAAAATTGGGACACCACGATGCCATGACCATGCTCAGCACATTTGGACGAAGAGAAAGCCACCCTCGCGCTCAATTTATGAGCATCCCTGGGCTAATCGCTATTTTTTAATAGGGTGCCTATGGGAACGTTTGAAAAACCGTTGCCATTCTTTTTTGTTATTTCAGGAAGAACGAAGACGTGAGGAAGACGATGAAGTGGCAAGCGTTGGCTGGTCTGTTAAAAATTTCGCGCTAAAACATCATTAATGTTTGGTTTTATTTTATATTAATTGTTTGATATCAAATATACAAACGCGTTGAGTGGAGCAGTTGGTAGAGTGCATCACTGGTAATCTCTAGGACATGGGTTCGAGCCCCAGGTCCTCACTATTTCCATGTTATTTTTCAATCAATGTTTCTATGCAGTTTCATATACTGAAGACCATCATACGTCCCTCCATCAAGCCGTCCACATGGTCAATCTCATTCATCCAAGGGTTCAGATCTAAAGAACAGGATGCACTCTAGTCAACGCTGATGCGCGCTAATGGCAAAAGTCTACCAGGCCTGAAGATCATTGGGCCCAGATTGCTAAAGTTTCACCTCCACTTTGGGGACAGATACCCCCCTAGGTTTGAATTTTTCATCTTTTCTTTATTTTACTTATTTCAAATATTATTATTTTTAATCAGTTTCTTTAACTTAATATTTTCACAAATAATATAAAAAAACACATAAAAAAAATCAGAAAAGATGAAAAAAAATAATAAATATTTTATTTTAGTATTTTTGTAAATAAAGTCCATTAATTAATTTTAGTTATTAAATTAGGTTTAACTATAATATTTTCATAATAAAAAACCTAAAATTGGTAGAATTAGGGTTTAATTAATTTTTTATCCCTTTTTATTTTTCTTTCATAATAATTAAATATTAAATATTTATTTTTGTAATTAAATTGCATGTAAATTAATTAGGGTTAATTTTAGGTTAAAACTTTAACATGTTTTCATAATAAAGTAAAAATTATAGAATTAGGGTTAGCATGTTATTTTAATTAATTCTTTTTCATTAAAACCAAAAAAATACCAAAAACAATTTCTTTTCTTTTTTAATTAATTAATTCCATCATTTAATTTAATTTTGCAAAAAGGGTCCAACGCCCCCTTTTAATTCTTATTTAATTCGCGTGTTTATTTCTTTTTCGTTTAATATTTATGTATCTCTCCCAAGGCCTTGTAAATTAATTTCTCGCACTTTACTCTTCTTTAATTCTTTATTTTTCTGTCAAATCGGGTTCAAGAAATTTTGGCGATGTGGACCCGCGCCTTTTGTAATAGTGTAGAACTTTTACTTTTCGCAATTTTTAACTATTAATCAAGGCATGCAAGAATGAATGAATAAAAATAAAAACAAGCGTAGATCACCAATGACATGACAAAAGACAAAATATCTGAAAACGACACACAAATCACACACCACCCCTAGGGTACGCCTCACTGTTGCGTTGCCTCGAAAGGTGATCGTCGAGTAGAGGATGTTTTAGTAAGTTCTCATGATCCGAGAACCTGGCATGAGGGTAGCTTCTAAGGTGTCTTCCTATTGCTCTGGTGATCACCATGTCCCGACCTTCGAATTGACCCGAACACCTCCAATGGTGGTGCTACCTACCTCTCAATGGTGGGATGGCACTACTTCAAGGACATTTACACAGACGAATTCCTTAGGGTAGGTAGACAACTCGTAGATACTTGCTCTAATTTCAAAACAAAATCAAAAACTCTTTTCACACTGACACTTTTCAAAAAGCTTTCGAAAGCAATTTTTCAAACACTCTTGAGGACTGATACAAGAGTCAAACTGGAATTTTCAAAGAAACTTTTTAAAACCCACAGTTGAAAAGCAAACAAACCAATTTTGAAAACACAAGTGAGCAAGTATCTAAGAGCCCATGGATAACCATGGATAGAAAGGGTGCTAACACCTTCCCTTTCTATAATCTACCTCCCGAACCGAGAGCAATCTCTATAAGGAATTTTTCTGTGCTTTTGTCCTTTCCATTTGGAGAAAATAAAAGACGGTGGCGACTCTTGCTTCCGCGACATTTCGCGAACCAGCGTTAAACAGTCAGTTCCAGATCCACCGATCACAGAACTGGCGACTCTGTTGGGGATAATCTTTAAAGTGAGGTGTACCTTAGGACTAAGATCACTGTGTTTTCAATTGCTTTCTTTGCTTGCTTTAAATTGTGGGACTGTCTTGGGAGTTCTATAGATCCTAACCCGGATTTGGGGATACCTTCTTAGAAAGTAGCAACAAGGCTGTGAGGGAACTGTGCGGGGTATACCGACATGGTTGAAATAGTCTGCTACGTTGATGTGGCACTTTGGTGTGTACCGGTAACCCTTGAGTTCAGTCAAGGAGAGTACGGGGCCTCCGCGTGGTGTCGTGAAGCATCAACTGACCTTAGGAACCTTAATTGAACCATCTTGGCCTCTTTAGGGTAGTGAGATAACTGACTTTGGTGCAGTCCGAGGTTGGTTGATACTCGATACTACACTCAATTGAGGGTTGCTTTCCTGGAATATTTCGGTCGCCAGTTCAGTGGCTAAATCGAAATGATGAACAATGAAAGCAATCCCGTGATATTGGGACCCTTAGAACCCGGTTACTTCTAATAGGACAAGATGAACCCACCTACTTCAAGAGGGTACTACCCAGACCCCATGTCGGCCTTAAACCCTAAGGGCTTGTCTTGTGTGCCTTGTGTGCCTTATATGTTTGTCTTTGTAAATATCTGTGGTGTGTTTAATCATAGCATCATAACATCATCCAGCATCATATGCATTGACTGACCATTTCAGGGGTTCGAATCTTCATCTTTGTTCTTGTTTTGTAGGACATGGAAACCGTTCGCAGAAAGACAATTCAAATCAGCCTTATAAGGGTCCCTCCTCAGCTTAAGGAGCTTATATCCAGGATTCCCGAGAACTCTTCATTCAGTGAAAGACATGGAAGTCTCATCAGCTTGGTCAATACCAACATTGAGGAAGACATGATAAAGGTCCTGTTCCAATTCTTTGACCCTCTGCATCACTGTTTCACCTTCTTGGACTATCAGTTGGTACCTACATTGGAGGAGTTCTCCCGGCTCCTGAAGATCCCTATCCTTGATCAGCTACCCTTCAACGGTACGGAAAAGGAACCCAAGCTTGAAGAGATTGCTAAAGCCTTGCACCTACAGTCATCTGACCTCAAGGGACATTGGGAAGTTAGAAGTGGTATCAAAGGGTTCTTAGCCAGGTTTCTGTTTGAAAAGGCCCATGAATGTTGGAACTCCCTTGACTTGAAAGCTTTTGAAGAAGTTGTGGCCCTCCTTGTCTATGGTTTGGTGTTGTTCCCTAATCCAGATCAGCTTATTGATATCAGTGCTGTCCAGATCTTTATGTCCAGGAATCCTATACCTACGTTGTTGGGGGACATCCTTCACTCATGTTACACTCGAACCATGAGAAAAAGAGGTGTCCTTATGTGTTGCACTCCTCTCCTGGGAAGGTGGTTTATTTTGCACCTTCCACAATCAGTCTTGAAGAATGAGCGGGGTTTGAGATGGTCACAACGGTTGATGACTCTCACACATGCAGATATACATTGGTGCCCTAGGTCCAGAGAGGATGTCACTATCATTGATCATTGTGGAGAGTACCCTAATGTTCCTTTACTTGGAATCAGAGGAGGTATTACTTACAATCCATGCCTGGCTTGGAGACAGTTTGGTTATGCTCGGAGGGATGGTCCTCATGACATGTTAATTCCTGACATAGTTTTTGACTTCGACAACGATACTCAAGGACTTCGCCAGAGATTTATCAGAGCCTGGAGGATGCCAAGTAGGATAGACAGCAAGACACTGGGGCACAGGAACTCCATCCCGTTGGAACCTTATATCAAGTGGGTACGAGCCCGCTCCCAGAAATTAGTGATGCCTTATCCCCATATGCTCCCTGTGATCAAAGAGCCAGTCTTGGAAGGAGAAGTGTCCTACACTATTCAGCACCCTGATATGCCCACATCCTGGGAAGAGATGCAGAAGAGCTGGATCCAGCTTAAGGAAGAACGGAATTCTCTTGAGACCAGTCTACATGCCAGTGAAAAGAAGGTTTTGGAGCTCACCCGCCTGTTGCATGAGGAGAGGAATCTCAACACTTACATAGCTCCAAAGAGGATGCGCAGTGTATTTTGGGATTGATTTGCTTTTGTATTGTTTTTGCCCATGAGGCTTTGATGCACTGAGCAATTATTTCCTTAATGATAACGTGTGTTCCTTTTTGTCTACAACAAATTTGAACTTTCGAACCCTTGAATGCATTGCATAAACACATATCATTCATCATGTGCATATCAGGTTTTCCTCTTTTCAGGTTGCTTACAGTTCTTCGCTGTTTATTTCAGCATCATGAATCCTGACTCGTCATCAACTGAGATGTCCATCAAGGCTCTTCAGGCGCAGAATGCGCAATTTCAGGAATTAATCATGGGTCTGGCTCAAGGCCAAGAAGAGCTGAAGGCTCTGCTCCTGAAGAAGGAGAAGAAGAAGAAGAGAAGAACTTTTCTGTTTAGCTCGGGCCGAAGGTTTGGCAACACTTTGCAGAATGAAGAGGCTGGTTCTTCCATTGGCAAGAGTACTCCTCAAGCAGAAAAAGGTCCTAGTCCGGTAGTCTCCGACAACGAGACTGATTTTGATGAAGAGAAATATCCTCCGGCAGAAGACCGTTACAAGCTGCTGGAAGACAGGCTGAATGCTATGGAAATACAACAGGTACCTGGGCTGGATTTTGGAGATCTGGGTTTGTCTACTGGTGTGATCATTCCTCGGAAGTTCAAAGCACCATCTTTCACTAAATATGACGGGGCGTCTTGTCCCAAGCTACATCTCAGGTCCTATGTTCGGAAAATCCAACCGTACTCAGCGGATAAGAATTTGTGGATCCACTTCTTCCAGGAGAGTCTTTCAGGGACTCATCTCAAATGGTTCTATCAGCTGGATGGGACCAAGGTTCGTAACTGGGAGGAGTTGGCTACTGCTTTCTATAAGCAGTATCAATATAATGCCGACCTTGCCCCTACACGTACCCAGCTCCAGGGTATGTCGTTAGGTTCAAGTGAAGGTTTTAAGGAGTACGCTCAGAAGTGGAGAGACCTGGCTGGCAGGGTGCAGCCTCCGTTGACTGATCGGGAGTTGGTAGACATGTTCTTGGGGACCCTATATGGGCCATTTTTCAACCATCTTATTGGGAATTCGTCTGCAGGGTTCACTGATCTGATTCTGACTGGAGAGAGAATTGAGGCGGGGTTGAAGTCTGGAAAGATTCCGAAGGGTACATCGTCTAGTTATGAGAAGAAACCCTTCAAGAAGGAGGCTAGTGCTGTATATGGTTCCAAGAGACCAGAGAGATCTGAGCGCCGCCAATCTGTCAGTGCGGTAATGATTGCTAAGCCTGTTGCCGCTCCTCGGCAAGCTAACCAACCAAGGGCTGAGAGACCCAGAAGGGAATTCACCCGTTTGAGTATGACCTTGTCGCAGATATTACCACAACTGCCCTCAACCAACTTAGTGACCGTCAGAGAGGCTCCGAAGTTTCCAAATACTACATCTCCTAAATACAACCCAAATGCCCGCTGTGCTTACCATTCTGACAGCCCGGGGCATTCCACTGATGACTGTTAGGCATTAAGGAGCAAGCTGCAGGACCTTATTGACGCCAAGGAAGTACAGTTTGAGGCATCTGAGAAGCCTAATGTAGTGACAGCTCCCCTGCCTGCTCATGGAGTGAATGCTATTGGGGACGAAGAGGAAGTGGATGAAGCTGAGTTCGATAGCTGGATTTACCCGACAACCGACAGTGGACCTAGCAATTGGAGTACGAAGGACAACCTACCTGTTTCTCTTGTTACTGAGTAATGAATTCCTATATTTTTGGCATTTGTAATAAACAATAAATAGACTCTATGGCCCGGTGTCTTACCCGAGGCACCGTGGTTTCATTTGTGAGGGCATATAAATTGTCATTTCATATATCATAAATGCAAATCTTGGACGTTTTCTCGCATTTCAAATCTTGTGCTCCTTTTCTGTCTTTCTTTCCTTTACATATATTTCAAAACAGCTGTATTTACACACACACTCACCCATACAGGTTTCAATCCACTCTGGATCTCACTGGTAACGACTTTGCTACTGCCAATTATGACTTCGAAAATCCGATCAACTTAGCCGAAGACGAAGGTGAAGATGATTGCGAAGTGCCTGGCGAGCTTGCAAGACTGTTACTCCAGGAAGAGAGGGAAATTCAACCACACAAAGAGCCAGTGGAAAAAATAAACTTGGGTATTGAAGAAGACAGGAAAGAGGTAAAGATTGGTTCCAACCTAGAGCTCAGCGTGAAGCAACGGTTGACTAAGATGCTGCATGATTATATGGAGATCTTTGCCTGGTCCTACGAAGACATGCCCGGGTTGGATACCGATATTGTGGTCCATCACTTGCCAAATAAGGAAGATTGCCCTCCGGTTAAGCAAAAGGTCCGCCGGATGCGTCCAGAGATGTCTGAAAAGATTAAAGCCGAGGTTATGAAGCAGTTTGATGTTGGGTTCCTTGCAGTGACTTCTTACCCTCAGTGGGTTGCTAATGTGGTGCCGGTACCGAAGAAAGACGGTAAGGTCAGAATGTGTGTTAATTATAGGGATCTGAACAGGGCCAGCCCCAAGGATGACTTCCCCTACCTCACATTGATGTCCTTGTCGACAATACGGCTCAGCATAAGGTGTTCTCTTTCATGGATGGTTTTTCAGGTTACAATCAGATCAAGATGTCCCCTGAAGACATGGAAAAGACTACCTTTGTTACTCAGTGGGGCACCTTCTGCTACAAGGTCATGCCTTTTGGACTGAAGAATGCTGGGGCAACCTACCAGCGTGCCATGGTTGCTTTATTTCATGATATGATCCATCATGAGATAGAAGTGTATGTTGACGACATGATCGCAAGGTCCCAGACTGAGGAAGAGCACCTAGATCATCTGCAAAGGTTGTTTGACCGTCTGAAATTGTACAAGCTGAGATTGAACCCGAACAAGTGCACCTTCGGGGTAAGATCTGGGAAGTTGCTAGGCTTCGTGGTAAGTGACAAAGGTATTCAAGTGGACCCTGCCAAGGTCAAAGCTATTCAAGAGATGCCAGTTCCTAAGACAGAGAAAGAGGTCAGAGGCTTTTTAGGATGCCTGAATTACATTGCTCGATTCATCTCACACCTAACTGCTACCTGTGAGCCAATCTTCAAGCTGCTGAAGAAAGATCAGGTAGTACGTTGGAACGATGAATGTCAGGCTGCTTTCGACAGAATCAAAGAGTATCTCCAAGAACCACCCATCCTTATGCCACCGGTTGAAGGGAGACCTCTGATACTATATCTAACAGTGCTTGACAACTCAATGGGGTGTGTGTTGGGGCAGCATGACGAGTCTGGCCGAAAAGAGCATGCCATTTATTACCTTAGCAAAAAGTTTACCAATGTGAGACCCGATACTCACTGCTTGAGAAAACTTGCTGCGCTTTGGTATGGGCTGCTCGCCGGCTGAGACAGTATATGCTGACTCACACTACCTTGTTGATCTCAAAGATGGATCCTATAAAGTACATATTCGAAAAGCCTGCTCTGTCTGGG
Organism: Vicia faba; assembly: GCA_948472305.1. NCBI lineage: Eukaryota > Viridiplantae > Streptophyta > Magnoliopsida > Fabales > Fabaceae > Vicia > Vicia faba. Next base: position 23,627 of record CATIWC010003558.1, on the reverse strand, counting down.
AGAATTGCAAGATGGCAAATGATCTTGACAGAATATGACATTCAGTACACGACCCAGAAAGCCATTAAGGGAAGTGTATTGGCAGACCACTTGGCACATCAGGCAGTCGACGATTATTAGTCAATGAACTTTGAGTTTCCAGACGAAAGCATCATGATTGTGACTGATTGTGAAGTACCTGGACCGAATGAAGGACCTGAGGAAGGATCCCGATGGTCTATGCACTTTGACGGAGCCTCCAATGCTTTGGGTAACGGTATCGGCGCCATAATCATATCACCTCAAGGCACTCATACTCCGCTCACTGCCCGGCTGTGTTTCAATTGTACCAACAACATGGCGGAGTATGAGGCGTGCATCATGGGTCTTCAAGCTGCGATCGACCTAAGGATTAAGTTTCTAAGTGTCTTCGGAGATTCCGCTCTTGTGATCAATCAGATCAAAGGAGAGTGGGATACGAAACACCCGAACCTTATTCCTTACAGAGAATGTGTGTTGACCTTGATCCCCCACTTCACGAAGATAACCTTTGAACACTTCCCGAGAGAAGAGAATCAGTTGGCGGACGCGTTAGCTACAATGTCTTCTATGTTCAAAGTTAAATGGGATAATGAGGCTCCCCGGATCATCATCTGGAAACTGGACGAACCGGCATACTGTTGCGATCTCGAGACTGAATTGGTGACTGAGAAGCCTTGGTACCATGAGGTGAAGAGATATCTGGAAGCTCAGGAATACCCTGAAGGTGCATCTGTCAACGATAAGAGGTTCCTGAGAAGATTCGCGGCAAAGTTCTTCCTTAGCAATGACATCTTGTACAAACGAAACCATGATTCAACCTTACTGCGTTGTGTGGATAAGAATGAAGTGGAAAGGATCATGGAAGAGCTACATGAAGGGACCTTTGGTACACATTCCAGTGGACACACTATGGCAAAGAAGATCCTTCGGGCAGGGTATTACTGGTCCACAATGGAAGCTGACTGCTACCAACATTCTAGGACATGCCATAAGTGCCAGATTTATGCAGACAAGGTGCATGTTCCTCCAGTTCCCCTGAATGTTCTGACTGTGCCTTGGCCGTTTGCAATGTGGGGGTATAGACATGATCAGTGAGATTAAACCTACGGCATCTAATGGGCATCGCTTCATCCTGGTAGCGATTGATTATTTTACAAAGTGGGTTGAAGCAGCTTTCTACGCTACGGTAACCAAGACTGTTGTGGCACGGTTCATTCGGCATAACCTGATCTGTCGATATGGTGTCCCTGAGAGAATTATTACAGACAACGGTACCAACCTGAATAACAAGATGATCATTGAGCTCTGCGAGCAGTTCAAGATACAGCACCACAATTCTTCTCCTTACAGACCGAAGATGAATGGGGCCGTCGAAGCAGCAAATAAGAACATCAAGAAAATCGTGCAGAAAATGACGGTGACTTATAAAGATTGGCACGAGATGTTACCGTTCGCTCTACATGGGTACCGTACCTCAGCTAGGACGTCAACCGGGGCAACTCCTTTCTCCTTGGTCTACGACATGGAGGCAGTCTTACCGATCGAAGTGCAAATACCCTCTCTCCGGATAATGAAGGATGCAAATCTGAACGAAGATGATTGGATCCAGACACGACTTGATCAGCTCAACCTTATTGATGAAAAGAGACTTGCTGCTATCTGCCATGGTCAGACGTACCAGAAACGAATGATCAGGGCATTTAACAAAAAGGTCAGACCACAGCAATATCAAGTTGGGGATCTGGTAATCAAGCGAATCATCCTTCCTCAGAGTGATCCAAGGGGCAAATGGACCCCTACGTACGAAGGGCCATTTATGGTTAAACATGTGTTCTCAGGAGGAGCCATGATTCTAACCAATATGGATGGTGACGACCTTCCTCACCCCGCCAATGCAGACATAGTAAAAAGATACTACGCATGAAAAAAGACCCGCTAGGCTGACATGCCTAGGCAAAAATTAGGGCTTCCCGGCGAACCAAAAGGGTTCGGGCAAAATGAAGGGATGAAATGAAAAAAAATCTGTACACCCGGCAAGTCGAAAACCCGAAAGGGCGGTCCAGGCAAAAGTTAGGGATAAAAGCGTAACACTATGTCTCATTGATCACTTTGCATCCAGAATCCGGTATCTACATCAAGTTCAGACGGAATCGATTAGTCAGCTTCACCTTCAACCAAGGTCATCAAGTGATAAGACGCTCGGAGTTATAAAGGCAATAGCAGAATTGAAACCCAGTGGGATCGTTCATTTCACACAGCTGTTTTATTTTCTCTTGTACAAAATTTGTATAAACTCTTTTGTCCGGCGACGTTCTCTTACTAGGACGTCAGCCTCTTGTACACAAACGCCTATTTACAGGCCATTCAAAAATCAATACCAATATATTTTAAAAGTGCCAATCGTTTTTCTTTTTCTGTTTTGTTTTGCGAAGAACGTCCAAGGTTCAATTTGTGATATATGCATTGACAATAATTTGCTAACTCATGAGTATTTGCATACGAAACAAAGTATTAATTACAGGTAACATTAGAAACAGGGGCAATAAAGAGTTGTCTAAGCAATCTAATTGTTCTATCCTCCAAGGTACCAAGGTGAGTTCAGCTAAAGAACATAACCAAATATCTTAATTCCCCAGAGAGTGAGTTAGCAAGTCAGTGCACTCTTCTCCAAGCAAAGTTATCAAATCTTAAGGAAGTTGGGTATCCCCCAGCGGATCTCAACATTCTCCAGCAGCATATATACATATATTCTTAACAAGCATCCACCGGCAATCTTGGTCTAAAGATTGTTCCCCGGCGGCATATCGAACATTCAAAGGAATCACTTCCCCCGCAGTTCAAAACTTCCCCAGGAGAGTCCAATCCAGTTTCCCCAGGAAAATTGGAATTCATCTCCCCAAGCAGTAAGCTTATCCCCAGTAGATTCTGGAAGCTTATCCCTCGCAGAACACGAACGCGTCTCCCGGCTTTATTTAAAGAGTTATTTCCTTACCAGGATATAACTGGGTTATCCTCAGCCAAAAGCCACGGAAAGGTCGTCGTCAACACAGTTCTTTCTTATCCCCAGCGAAGTCTATTAACACTTCCAACACAATAAGGGTATCCTCAGCAAGTTACTATCAACAATTCAGCAAAGTCTCCCTCCCCACGGAGTATTGCTCCCCAGCAAGATTGCTAGAATACTTTCCTCCCCGCAGAGTTATTCCATTCGCCAAGTTTATTCCCCAACGGAGTTATCTTCTCCTACCGGTATTCCTGCAACTATCATCCCCGGCGGAAGCAAAATCTATTCTCCAACATCGGCCCAGGATATGACTTCCCGGCACCCGTCAAGGATTTACTTTCCTAGACGAAAACATACATTCCTAAACATCACATACATCATTATAGCATGCATAGACGCATCATACAAATCTCATTTATATTGAGAACATCATCGCTTGATCCATATCATGCATTGCATATGACTGATCTCTATCTTTCAGGAAAGATTCAGTAAAATTCTCAATCATATTTCAAGACCTAGACCGGTTCAGTTAATCGACTCCAAAGATTTCTTATCCAGTCCAAGGCCTTCTCTAGTCCAGCTAAATCGACCCCAAACAGATTTTTCTGATGAAGACTCAGTAGAAGTTATCAAAGGTTTTTCTCAATGATTGCTATTGAGATTATAATTGCCTATGGTTCTCTCCCCGATCCTGCGGAGACGATAATTCCATTCCAGGTTTTTCTCAATGTTTGCTTTTGAGATTATAATTGCCTATGGTTCTCTCCCCGATCCTGCGGAGACGATAATTCCATTCCAGGTTTTTCTCAATGTTTGCTTTTGAGATTATAATTGCCTATGGTTCTCTCCCCGATCCTGCAGAGACGATAATTCCATTCCAGGTTTTTCTCAATGATTGCTATTGAGATTATAATTGCCTATGGTTCTCTCCCCGATCCTGCGGAGACGATAATTCCATTCTAGGTTTTTCTCAATGTTTGCTATTGAGATTATAATCGCCTATGGTTCTCTCCCCGATACTGCGGAGACGATAATTCCACTCCAGGTTTTTCTCAATATTTACTATTGAGATTATAATTGCCTATGGTTCTCTCCCCGATCCTGCAGAGACGATAATTCCACTCCCGGTTTTTCTCAATATTTGCTATTGAGATTATAATCGCCTATGGTTCTCTCCCCGATCCTGCGGAGATGATAATTCCCACCAAGATTCTCTCAATGTTTGCTGTTGAGGTTAAGGTCATCCAAGGTTCTCTCACCGTTCCTGCTGAGGTAGTAACCACCCCTGGTTCATTCATCACCGTTTGAAGCTCCAGGTCCAGCTCCTGTAACCAGTCAGGACATATCTACACGAAGCATCTGAAGACCAGCTCCTGTAACATGTTAGGTACTCATTTTTCTTTTGCAGGTACGCAAGTTCTCGCTAAGGAATCTCTTATGCGATCAACATCCAGATGGCATCTATAAGCCCATCATCCTATTCATCAATCGCTAAATGGCATCTATAAGCCCATTTCCATCACACTGCTACTATGTGAGCGCAAATTTCTGGGCACTCTAGTGTTCAATCATCTTCTACCCTCGGATTACGAAAGGCACGTCAGCCAATCTGCATCCTCAGGTCTAAGAAGATTGAACAGGGGCAAATGTTGTACCCCAAAATTTGCCCTCCCATATTCTCCAAGAAATTGCCAAGTCAAGCCTCAAAATCTCCCCAAGGGTTGCACAATTCAAGGGCCTCCTAAACAGTCAAAATTAGGGTTTTGGTTCTGACAAAGAAAATGAAGTTTCCAAGGGCCCAATCAAGTCTCACATGCCTATAAACATGGTCAAGCATCCTCATACAAAGTTTCAAGACCTCCGGCACAAAATTGCACAGTCAAAAACCCTAATTACACTACAGTCAACTGTAGGGGCAAAATGGTCATTTGACAATCAAAAGTTCAAATTTTTGGTCAACATATCATTTTGAAGCCACAAACATCATTTGATCAATGCTTGATCATGATTCTCAAAGCTTGGCTCAAAAATCATCAAGATGCAAAAGTTTCCTTATTTGGACAGTTGAAAAAGTCAACTGTAAATTGACCAGGGCATAACTTTCACATGGATTATCAGAAAAATTCCATCCAAAGCTCATTTTGAAGAGAAAGACATTTCCTACAACTCATCTTCATACTTCAAGTCCAAGAAATTCTCTCACAAAAAGTTATCAATTTCAACATTATAGGTCATTTTCAAAAGTCAACAAAAAGGGACTTTAAGTCAAAGGCCATAACTTGAGATTGGTAAATCAAAATGACATGGGACCAAAGACATTGGTTAGAGGACTTAAAGACCTTTCCAAAATGTCCAAGAACATGAGCAAAGATTAAAAATTGAGCAAGTTATGCCTTGTGGAAGTTGGGAAATTTTGGATATTTTGAAAAGTCAACATTGCTTCAAATGACCTAAAATTGCTAATGGGCCTATTTTTCTTCCACAATTCATCATCCAAGGCATGTGCACGACCACTTGGCCCAAAGGGAAGTTTTTCTTCATTTTTATTTATTTATTTGGATTTTTATTATTAATAATTCATTTAAATTAAAATAAATGCATGAAAAATACTAAACCAACTATTTCAAATCTTTTTGTGCATATAATATCTTCAATATTTCGTGCAAATCAAATTAGGGAAGAATTGGAATTGATTGGATGTGATTGAGAACTAAAAAGCATGAAAAAAGATTGAAAATTATGGTTTGCAAATCAAATCTTTTTTCACATCAATGCATGGATTTTGATCAAGTTTTCAACCCTAAATCATTCATACATATACAAGCAAAGAAACCCTCGTGCTCACTGACTGCAAGCTGTGCCATACATAGGAAACAAAAACTTGAGTTTTTTGTGAAAAAAGTGAAATCTGAAAACCAATTTCCAGGGCGATTCAAGGCAAGATTTTTATCTCATTAGCTTCCTGAGGCTTCAAGGAGAGTTTTCCAATCGAAATCAATCATTCTAACGCCCTAAATTGGTAACACGACCTCACCCTGTACAGAAAATATTTGAAACTCTTGCATCTCAATTCATGCGCATTTAGCAATTTTTAATATGTGATTTGTGTTCATTGTTTGATTCTAATGCTAACCATGTAAATTAATTGTGTTTTTGAGCGTTGTATACGATTCTACCATTATCGTGTTTTAAGGTTTATGAAGCTTTGAATTGGGGTTTTTTGAATACAGCAAAATTGGGACACCACGATGCCATGACCATGCTCAGCACATTTGGACGAAGAGAAAGCCACCCTCGCGCTCAATTTATGAGCATCCCTGGGCTAATCGCTATTTTTTAATAGGGTGCCTATGGGAACGTTTGAAAAACCGTTGCCATTCTTTTTTGTTATTTCAGGAAGAATGAAGACGTGAGGAAGACGATGAAGTGGCAAGCGTTGGTTGGTCTTTTCAAAATTTCGCGCTAAAACATCATTAATGTTTGGTTTTATTTTATATTAATTGTTTGATATCAAATATACAAACGCGTTGAGTGGAGCAGTTGGTAGAGTGCATCGCTGGTAATCTCTAGGACCTGGGTTCGAGCCCCAGGTCCTCACTATTTCCATGTTATTTTTCAATCAATGTTTCTATGCAGTTTCATATACTGAAGACCATCATACGTCCCTCCATCAAGCCGTCCACATGGTCAATCTCATTCATCCAAGGGTTCAGATCTAAAGAACAGGATGCACTCTAGTCAACGCTGATGCACGCTAATGGCAAAAGTCTACCAGGCCTGAAGATCATTGGGCCCAGATTGCTAAAGTTTCACCTCCACTTTGGGGACAGATACCCCCCTAGGTTTGAATTTTTCATCTTTTCTTTATTTTACTTATTTCAAATATTATTATTTTTAATCAGTTTCTTTAACTTAATATTTTCACAAATAATATAAAAAAACACATAAAAAAAATCAGAAAAGATGAAAAAAAATAATAAATATTTTATTTTAGTATTTTTGTAAATAAAGTCCATTAATTAATTTTAGTTATTAAATTAGGTTTAACTATAATATTTTCATAATAAAAAACCTAAAATTGGTAGAATTAGGGTTTAATTAATTTTTTTATCCCTTTTTATTTTTCTTTCATAATAATTAAATATTAAATATTTATTTTTGTAATTAAATTGCATGTAAATTAATTAGGGTTAATTTTAGGTTAAAACTTTAACATGTTTTCATAATAAAGTAAAAATTATAGAATTAGGGTTAGCATGTTATTTTAATTAATTCTTTTTCATTAAAACCAAAAAAATACCAAAAACAATTTCTTTTCTTTTTTAATTAATTAATTCCATCATTTAATTTAATTTTGCAAAAAGGGTCCAACGCCCTCGTTTAATTCTTATTTAATTCGCGTGTTTATTTCTTTTTCGTTTAATATTTATGTATCTCTCCCAAGGCCTTGTAAATTAATTTCTCGCACTTTACTCTTCTTTAATTCTTTATTTTTCTGTCAAATCGGGTTCAAGAAATTTTGGCGATGTGGACCCGCGCCTTTTGTAATAGCATAGAACTTTTACTTTTCGCAATTTTTAACTGTTAATCAAGGTATGCAAGAATGAATGAATAAAAATAAAAACAAGCGTAGATCACCAATGACATGACAAAAGACAAAATATCTGAAAACGACACACAAATCACACACCACCCCTAGGGTACGCCTCACTGTTGCCTTGCCTCGAAAGGTGATCGTCGAGTAGAGGATGTTTTAGTAAGTCCTCATGATCCGGGAACCTGGCATGAGGGTAGCTTCTAAGGTGTCTTCCTATTGCTCTGGTGATCACCATGTCCCGACCTTCGAATTGACCCGAACACCTCCAATGGTGGTGCTACCTACCTCTCAATGGTGGGATGGCACTACTTCAAGGACATTTACACAGACGAATTCCTTAGGGTAGGTAGACAACTCGTAAATACTTGCTCTAATTTCAAAACAAAATCAAAAACTCTTTTCACACTGACACTTTTCAAAAAGCTTTCGAAAGCAATTTTTCAAACACTCTTGAGGACCGATACAAGAGTCGAACTGGAATTTTCAAAGAAAATTTTTAAAACCCACAGTTGAAAAGCAAACAAACCAATTTTGAAAACACAAGTGAGCAAGTATCTAAGAGCCCATGGATAACCATGGATAGAAAGGGTGCTAACACCTTCCCTTTCTATAATCTACCTCCCGAACCGAGAGCAATCTCTATAAGGAATTTTTCTATGCTTTTGTCCTTTCCATTTGGAGAAAATAAAAGACGGTGGCGACTCTTGCTTCCGCGACATTTCGCGAACCAGCATTAAACAGTCAGTTCCAGATCCACCGATCACAGATACCCAAGAGATACTCTTCCAAAAGACCCCTGTTGATACCTTCACTCATGTTACTCCAGCTACTTTTGCTACTTCAACCAACGATATCGCAATAATAACCATCTCCGACAATCTTCCCAAGGCTTGCAAAAGGCCTGTCAAGATTATGCCCGACCCTAAATTTGTACCATTGAAAATCACTATGTCGGGGCCTGTCCCGTATCAATCTAACAAAACGATACCATGGAACTACGGAGGAGAAATCTTCTATCATGGCATCAAACAAATTGAGTCAGTCCAAGAGAATTATGAAGAGGAAACCCCTTATATAGGTAACATTGCGGGAACAAGCAAGATAACTCGCAGCAGACGGATTTTTTCTCCAGAGATTGCTCCCCCTCGAGCAGTTTTCGGACCCTCGAAAGCTTCTGTGCATGTTAAGCCATCTGTGCAAGGCCCGATAATTGAAGAATTGGATACTTCTGAAGTAAGACCATCTGTTGATACTACCAATAAGGGTAAGGGGATACTAGAAGTGCCTGTCAGGACGAAGGATCAGACTGTGGTAATCCCCAAAACCACCCAGAAAGAAATGGAAGAACTCTTGAAAATAACCAGAAGGAGCGACTACGACGTCGTGGAACAGCTAGGGTAGAACCCCTCCAAAATATCCACGTTGGCTCTTCTACTCTGCTCTGAGGCCCATGCTAAGGCCTTAATTAATTTTTTAAAGGCAGCACACGTGCCCCAAGAAACTTCGGCTGACCAGTTTCAGGAGTGCGTCGCCAGCCTTACTACTGATAATGGTCTGGGTTTTTCCGATGCTGATTTGATTCCCAAGGGAAGGAAACACAACGACGTGCTACATGTCTTAGTTGAATTCAGGGGAACCACCCTCGCCCATGTTTTAGTTAATACCGATTCTTCCTTGAATGTGCTGCCGAAGAAAGCGTTGGACCGTTTGGACTGCGAAGGATTGACCCTCAAACCCAGTAACATCGTTGTTAGGGCCTTTGATGGGTCCAAAAGAATGGTTCACAGAGAGGTTGACATTCCTATCAAAGTGGGCACAGAAGTTTTCAACTCCACCTTTTATGTGATGGACATCCGTCCTTCATATTCATGTTTGTTGGGAAGACCGTGGATCCATTATGCTGGGACAGTTATCTCCTCTTTGCACCAAATGCTAAAATATCCTGTTAAGGGTAATATTATAACGGTGCATGGTGAGGAAGAGTACATGATAAGTCATCTCAATTCCTTCCTCTATGTGGAGTTGGATGGCGAGTTCATAGAAACGCCTTTCCAACATTTTGAGGAAGTTTCTCCTGAGGTCGCAGTTGCGAAGACAATGGTTGAAGTGCCTATCATTCCCAAGCATGTATCTAGGATGGCATCTCTCAAGGACGCAGAGGCGGTAATCAAAGAAGGAAAGAGCACAGTGTGGGGGCAACTGCCTGATTTTCCCCATAAGACGGACAAATTTGGACTAGGGTTTACCGCTGCAAGACAGAAGGCCATGCGTCGCTCCAAGGCTGGAGGGCCACCCGTAAGGATCACTCACCATAGAATTAATATTGTAGAGGATGATGATGAAGAGGACAACTTTGAGGATTGGATCTTTCCAACCGTCGAAGGGGGTTTAAGCAACTGGGAAGCAAAGGATTTTATTCCCATCACCTTCATCAACCAGTAAATTTATCTTTGAACAATTTCCTATTTTGGTCTGTAATAACTAAACAATTCATACACTATTTTCACCTTATGCCTTGCCCGGGGCATATAGGTCCATTTGTAAGGGCTTGATTTTCTTCATTATCATATGCCATGTTTTAATGAATCATTGGACGCTTTCATCTATAAACTTTTGTGTTCATTTTCTTTCCTTTTGCATTTTTGTTTTGTTTAAGGATGGCTATCCCTTACACACACCCACACTCACAAATGCAGGTACCCATCCATTCCGGATTCCCTGGGAGACTATTCTGCTTTAGCCTTCGGTAACTGTGATCGGTGGATCTGGAACTGACTGTTTAACGCTGGTTCGCGAAATGTCGCAGAAGCAAGAGTCGCCACCGTCTTTTATTTTCTCCAAATGGAAAGGACAAAAGCACAGAAAAATTCCTTAAAGAGATTGCTCTCGGTTCGGGAGGTAGGTTATAGAAAGGGAAGGTGTTAGCACCCTTTCTATCCATGGTTATCCATGGGCTCTTAGATACTTGCTCATGTGTGTTTTCAAAATGTTTGTTTGCTTTTCAATTGTGAGTGAGTTTGAAAAAGTTTCTTTGAAAGTTTCAGATTGACTCTTGTATCGGTCCTCAAGAGTGTTTGAAAAGTTGTTTTTGAAAGCTTTTTGCAAAGTGTCAGTGTGAAAAGAAGTTTTGATTTGTTTTGAATTAGAGCAAGCATCTACGAGTCGTCTACCTACCCTAAGGAATTAGTCTGTGTAAATGTCCTTAAGGTAGTGCCATCCCACCATTGAGAGGTAGGTAGCACCACCGTTGGAGGTGTTCGGGTCAATTCGAGGTTCGGGACATGGTGATCACCTGAGTAATAGGAAGACACCTTAGAAGCTACCCTCATGCCAGGTTCCCGGATCATGAGGACTTACTAAGACATCCTCTACTCGACGATCACCTTTCGAGGCAAGGCAACAGTGAGGCGTACCCTAGGGGTGGTGTGTGAATTGTGTGTCATTTTCAGATATTTTTATCTTGTCATGTATTGGTGGTCTACGCTTTGATTTTATTTTTGGGCATTCATTCTTTCATGTTATTGTTTAACAGTTAAAGGTGCGGGAATTTAAAGTGCGGAAAAGATAAAGGTCCTACGCTATTACAAAGGCGCGGGTCTACAACGCCAAATTAATCCAGACCCGATTTAAAATAAAATGCAGAAAATAAATGTCTAATTGACTATTACAGGGATTTGGAACAAGTACATTATATTTACAACAAAGAAATAAATAAAACGCGCGAAAAGAGAATATAATCGAATGCGAGGGCGTTGGACCCTTTAAAGGAATTAAACTGAAATTATTAAATAATTAAGTTAAATAAAAAGAAAGAAACTTATTTTTTATGTTTTTTTGTATTTATGACATTAAAGAAAAAATTAAATTAAATAATTCTAATTCTAATTGTTTTTTATTTTATTAAAGAAAATGCATTAAAGTTAAAACCTAGAATTAATTAATTATAAAATTTATTTACAAAATTAATGGTTAATGATATTTATAATAAAAATATTTAATTAATTAAAAAAAGATAAAAAGTGCTAAAGGCCTATTTTTTTGTTATTTTTGGTTATTGAGAAAAAGAATTAAATTAACAACCTAAAATTAAAACTAAATTTATTATGGGATTTATTTACAAAATTAATACTAAAATAAAATATTTATTATTTTTATCTTTTCTGATTTTTTTGTGTTTTTTATATGTCATGAAAATATTAATTAATTAAAAGAAGGCAATAATTAAAAGAATATAAAAATAATAAAAACAAAGAATGTAAAGAAAATTGCAAAACCTAAGGGGGTGAAGCCCCTAATTTGGAGGTTGGCCCAGCAATTCCTGGCCCATTACTGGAGGCTTTGTTGACTTTTTCAGGCCACGTGTGGTAGCTTTGACTAGGACCCATCATGCTCCTTAGATCTGAACCCTTGGATGAATGAGACTGACCAAGTGGACGGCTTGATGGAGGGACGTATGATGGTATTCAACGTTGAAACTGCATGGAAACATTACATGAAAAATAACATGGAAATAGTGAGGGACCTGGGATTCGAACCCAGGTCCCAATGATCATTGCCTATACGCCTTAACCAATGGAGCTGCATGCGTTAGTTGTATATAATATAAGAAATAAATAATATAAAATAAAATGGTCGTTAGTGTTAAAAATAAAAAAAAAGCGCGCTGGATTCAAACCAGCCATTCACACTGTGCCACGCAGTCATCTTCCTTGTTGTTATATTTTCCTGAAAATGTCAAAACATTGGCAACGGTTTTTACACCGTTTCAGAAAGGGCCTTTACAAAAAATAGCGAACAGCACATGGGGGCTCATAAATTGAGCGCGAGGGTGGCACTCTCTTCGTCCAAGCATGCTGGTTGCAACTATGGCATCGTGATTCCCCAATTTTACTGTATTCAAAAATCCCTAATTCAAAAGCTTAGGAACCCTAAAAAACAAAAATGGCAGATTCTCCAATAGTGCATAAAAACGCAATTAGAATATATGGTTAGCTTCAAAACACATTGCTTAGTATGAATATGTAACCAAAATGCTATGAGAATGTCTCAAAATTAAAACACGAATATGTATATTTATGAAGAAAAGTTGACTTCTGTATACCGATTCAAAGGGTTAGGGACGGAGTTCTTGGTTGGAAAAGTCCTCTTGAAGCCTCAGGAAGCTAATGAGATCGGAATCTTGCCTTGAATCGTACTACAAGTATGTTTTCAGATTTTGAGTTTTCAAGCTAAAAGTGTGAGTTTTCTTTTTGTGTTTATGCCCAGCCAGCTCTCAATTTCGTTTTGATCCCTTGTATATACCTTAGGCAATGTCTTTTTATGAGAATTATGGCTCCATAATGTATATCATTCAAGTTCAAAATCCTCCATAAACCTCCATAACCAAACTTCCTTTTTTGGATCATTTTTTGAATTCTTGCTTCTTTGAGCCTTGGCACGAAAATGGGATGTACATAATGGTGCTTCAAGGTTAATCAAAGCCAAATATTCCCTTAAATTAATTTTTTTGAATTTCTCTTGATTTTGAAAGATTTAAAATTAATTAAATCCAATAAAATCAATAAAAAATGAAAAAATTAATTAAAAAATCTGAAATAAAAGGTGGGACACGTGGAAAGCATGGCCAAGTTAAATCAAGTGGAAAAAGTGGGCCCCTTTTGTCAAAAATGAAATTTCAAGGATAAATGATTTTGGCCATTTCACAAAAATTTCCCAACTTCTTCAATGCATATCTTGCTCAATTTTTAAGCTTTGCTCATGTTCTTGGACATTTTGGAAAGGTCTTGAAGTCCTCTAAACAATGTCCTTGGTCCCATGTAATTTTGATTTACCAATCCCAAGGTTATGGTCTTTGACTTAAAGTCCCTTTTTGTTGACTTTTGAAAATGACCTATAATGTTGAAATTGATAACTTTTTGTGAGAGCATTTCTTGGACTTGGAGAGTGAAGATGAGTTGTAGGAAATGTCTCCCCCTTCAATATGAGCATTGGATGGGATTTTTCTGATGAACCATGAAAAAGTTATGCCTTGGTCAGTTACAGTTGACTTTTCAACTGTCCAAAAATAGAAACTTTTGCATCTTGATGATTTTTTAGCCAAGCTTTGAGAATCATGATAAAGCATTGATAAAATGATGTTTGTGGCTTCAAAATGAGATGTTGACCAAAAATTTGAACTTTTGACTGTCAAATGACCAATTTTGCCCCTACAGTTGACTGTAGTGCAATTAGGGTTTTTGACTGTGCAATTTTGTGCTGAAAGTCATTGAAACTTGATATGAGGTGCTTGACCATATTTATAGGCATGTGGGACTTGATTGGACCCTTGGAAACTTCATTTTCTTGATCATAACCAAAACCCTAATTTTGACTGTTAGGAGGCCCTTGAGTTGTGCAACTCTTGGGGAATTTTGAGGCTTTGACTTGGCAAATTTTGAAGAATATGGGAGGGCAAATTTTTGGGGTACAACAGTAACTCTGAAGATTTGGTTAATAATGCTGAGTACGAAGTTGATGAAGACTGTGAAGTGCCGGGAGAGTTAGTCAGGCTTTTGCAACAAGAAGAGAGGGCTATTCTGCCTCATGAAGAGTTGTTAGAAACCATCAACTTGGGAACAGAGGAAGACAAGAAAGAGGTAAAAGTGGGTGCCAACCTAAAACCAAGTGTCAAAGAGCGCTTAGTGCAGTTGTTGAACGAATATGTTGAGTTCATTGCCTGGTCCTATGAAGACATGTCCGGGGATTAGACATAGATATCGTGGTCACCGTCTCCCCACAAGAGAAGACTGTCCACCGATCAAGCAAAAGATCCGCCGAATGAGGCCCGACATGTCTGAGAAGATCAAAGCTGAGGTAATGAAGCAATTACAACGCTGGTTTTCTGGCTGTTACTCTCCTATCCACAATGGGGTTGCTAACATTGTGCCCATGCCTAAGAAGGACGGACAAAGTCAGAATGTGTGTGGACAATCGGGACTTAAACAGGGCTAGCCCTAAAGATGATTTTCCACTGCCACACATTGACATCTTTGTTGACAACACAACTCAACACAAGGTATTTTCCTTCATGGATGGATTCTCGGGATACAACCAGATCAAAATGGCCCCTCGAGGACATGGAGAAAACTACTTTTGTCACGCAATGGGGTACCTTCTGCTACAAAGTGATGCCATTCGGAATGAAGAATATAGGGGTAACCTATCAATGCGCCATGGTAGCTTATTTCATGACATGATACATCATGATATTGAAGTCTACGTAGACGACATGATAGCTCGATCACATACCAGAATGAAGAACACCTTGATCATCTGCAAAAGATGTTTTCCAGGTTGAAGGAGTATAAGCTCAGACTGAACCCAAGCAAGTGCACTTTTGGAGTTAGGTCTGGTAAACTTTTGGGATTTATTGTCAGCAACAAAGGCATTGAGGTTGATCCAGCTAAAGTAAAGGCTATACAAGAAATGCCTGCCCCCCTTCCACTGAAAAGGAGGTTAGAGGTTTCTTGGGACGCTTAAACTATATCGCGAGGTTCATCTCTCACCTGACATCTACCTGTGAGCCAATCTTTAAACTGTTGAAGAAAGATCAGGTAGTTGAATGGAACAATAATTGTCAAGTTGCTTTTGATAAGATCAAGGAGTATTTACTGGAACTCCTATTTTGATGCCACCCGTCGAAGGAAGGTCGTTAATCATATATCTGACTGTTTTTGGATAACTCAATGGGGTGCGTTACTGGGCCAACATGACGAGTCTGGCCGAAAAGAGCATGCCATTTATTACCTTAGCAAAAGTTTTACCGACTGTGAGACTCGCTACTCACTGCTCGAGAAAACTTGCTGCGCTTTGGTATGGGCTGCTCGCCGCCTAAGGCAGTATATGTTAACTCATACCACTCTGCTGATTTCCAAGATGGATCCGATCAAGTATATCTTCAAGAAGCCTGCTTTATTTGAAAGAATCGCTAGATGGAAAATGATCCTGACTGGGTATAATATCCATTATACTACCCTAAAAGCTATAAAGGGGGGTATACTAGCTGACCATCTAGCTCATCAAGCCGTCGAAGATTACCAATATATGAGATTCGACTTCCCTGGACGAGGACATCATGACATTGGACAACATTAAAGGTAATAGACCGTATGACGGACCTGAACAAGGATCCCGATGGACCCTGTACTTTGATGGTGCTTCAAATTCACTTGGAAATGGTATCAGTGCGGTACTCATTTCTCCGGAAGGTTGCCATACACCTTTCACTGCCCGACTTTATTTTCAGCTGTACCAACAACATGGCTGAATATAAAGCTTGTATCTTTGGTCTCAAGGCTGCTATAGACTTGGGAATCAAATCTTTTGGTCGTATTGGGGGACTCGGCTTTGGTTATCAGTCAAGTCAAAAGGAGAGTGGGACACCAAACATCCTAATCTTATCCTATACAAAGAACATGTCTTGACATTGTTGCCTCATTTCGAGCAGATTACCTTCGAGCATATTCCCGCGAGAAGAAAATCAGTTAGCGGATGGCTCTGGCTACAATGTCTTCCATGTTTAAACTCAACTGGGATAACGAGGCTCCCCAAATCACCATCGAGCGAATGGACGAACCTGCGCACTGTCATGATATTAATACCGAAGAAGTAGTGGAACAACCCTGGTTTCATGAAATCAAAAGGTATCTCCAGACTCGAGAATACCCTGAAGGAGCTTTAATCAATGACAAAAAGTTCTTAAGGAGATTTACTGCCAAGTTCTTCCTAACCAATGGCATCCTTTACAAGCGCAACCATGATTGTGTCCTACTTCGTTGTGTGGACAAGGCTGAAGCAGCGTTGATCATGACCGAAATACATAGTGGCCACGTTTGGCACCCACTTAAGTGGACATACGATGGCTAAGAAGATTCTAAGGGCAGGCTACTACTGAGTCTACCATGGAAGCTGACTGTCATCAACATTCCCGTACTTGCCACAAATGTCAAGTCTAATACCGACAAGGTACATATTCCCCTGTTCCTCTCAACGTTCTGACAGCTCCTTGGCCATTCGTAATGTGGGGCATTGACATGATTGGAGAGATCAAGCCTACGGAATCCAATGGACATCGCTTCATCTTGGTCGCTATTGATTATTTTACCAAGTGGGTTGAAGCAGCTTCCTATGCCCCTGTTACAAAGAATGTGGTTGCCCGCTTCATTAAGTAGAACCTCAATTGCCGGTACGGTATCCCTGACAGGATCATCACAGACAACGGTACAAATTTGAACAACACTATGATCACTGCTTTGTGCGAGCAGTTCAAGATTTATCATCACAATTCATCTTCCTCTCGACCGAAGATGAACGGTGCTGTTTGAAGCCGCGAACAAAAATATCAAGAAGATCATTCAAAAGATGACGGTCACCTACAAGGACTGACATGAGATCTTACCGTTTTCTCTGCATGGATATCGTGCCACGGCACGTACCTCAACAGGGGCAACCCCCTTCTCTTTGGTATATGGCATGGAAGACATTTTACCTATGGAGGTTCAGATTCCTTCCTTAAGAATTATGAAAGATGCCGGTTTAAGTGAAGACGATTGGATTCAGACCCGGCTTGATCAACTTAACTTGATCGAACGAGAAGCGACTTACTGTTGTTTTGTCATGGTCAGACGTATCAAAAACGAATGATCAAGGCTTCCAACAAGAAAGTCAGGCGTCAGGTATATCAAGTCAGAGATCTTGTAATCAAGCGGATCATCTTACCGCAAAGTGATCGCAGGGGCAAGTGGACTCCTACTTACGAAGGACCATTTGTGATCAAGAGCATCTTTTCTGGTGGGGCAATGATTCTGACCACCATGGACAACGACGATTTGCCGCACCCTGCGAACGCAGACATAGTCAAAAGATACTACGCATAAAACGACCCGACAAGTTGAAAACCCGAGAAGGGCGACTTGGGCAAAAATGGGCATCCTGGTGAACCGAAAAACCGAAAGGGTGGTTCAGGAAAAAATTAGGGATAAAACAAAAAAAATATGTACACCCGGCAAGTTGAAAACCCGAAAGGGCGACTTGGGTAAAAAAGGGTTTCCCGGTGGATCGAAAACCCGAAAGGGCGGTCCAGGCAAAAGTTAGGGAATTAAAGCATATGACTATGTCTCGTCGGATCACTTTAAGAACAATCTCTTCACCGACAAGCTCCAAGCTTTTGATCAATCCAATCATCGGCGAACAAAGCAGCATATGGACAAGTACTCAGGAGTTGTGAAGGCCATAGCAGAATGGGAACCCCATGAAAGTGTTACACATAGCCATCTTTCTTTTTGTATAAATTTTTTCCAATTTTTACGACAATATTCTCTTACTAGGATGTCTGTATCCTTTGTACAAAGATACTTACAAAAGTTAATACAAAGATAAGTTCAAAGTGCAGAAATTTGCTTGCCTTTCTTTCTTTTTACACTTATGTTTTATTTAAAAACGTCCAAAGATTTGTTAAATAGGCATAGCATTTGAATATAATCGCTGCTTACAAATAAAATGAAATTGAGAAAGGATAATTACTGGTAGGTTGAAGGTGTAGGAAGATATCTTTGTGCTGTTCCAGAAGAAATCCCCTACATTATATCGTTCAGATCCTCAAGCCTTAGAGTATGTGTCCCCAACGAAGTTAAAAGATCCCCAGTGGAGCCCGAAAACCCTGAAATACATATCCCTAGCGGAACCAGAAATTTCTAAACCTATTTCCCCAACAGGTTATCTTAAAATTCTGAGAATCAAGCAGATAACAGTTAATTTCTTGGCTTCCCCAGTAGATTGGCGTACAACCCAAGCTCCTGATTCCACCGGCTGAGTAAACATTCTCCCCACAGAGTTATTTCCCAGCAGATCAAAGATTCTTGGTTTCATTTATCCAGCAGAAGCCTCCTAGGTTCCAACTCCCCAGTAGAGGTTTTCAGAATTTTCCTTAGTTTCCCAGGAAAGTCCATGAGGATCCTCATTCCCCGCAGAAGGTTTGTCAGAACCCTTGTGAATCCCCACAAGTCACCAAGGATTTTTCAATCCCCAGCATTGGTCCCAGGTTTTCTCGTCCCCACAAGTCATCAAAGATTTTTAATCTCCAAGCAATCAACAAGGATTTCTCATCTTCAACAATCAAAGATTTTGATCCTCAGCATCGGTCATGAATTTACTTTCTCCGATAGCATTCTAAGATTTCATTATTTCCGGCTATCAAGGATGTATTTTTCCTCATCAAGACATCTAACTCAACTTACATGCATAACCATTACATTCATATATCATAAACATTGATGAAACACAGTTCATCGCATCATAGATATCATGTGTTGTACCCCAAAATTTGCCCTCCCATTTCCTCAACATTTTCTCATCACAAGACCTTTGAAGATCAAGACCCAGTTAGGATTTCCTCTGCTCAAGACTTCTCCTTGCACTGTGGACTCCAAAATTAGGGTTTGTGTCTGCCCAAGGATGTTTTGACCTAAATGCCTAAGATGACTTTCATGTTTCATGTTGGACTCCCAAGTTTATCCTCACCAAGTTTCAAGTCTTGATTCAAATTTTGCCCAGTCAATTGGACAGATGACCTAGAAAATCAACTGTATTGGGGAGAAAAGTCAACTGTGGCCAATTGACAGTCAAACCTCATGAAATTTGACCCACATCAACATTATGAACTCATATGGACCATTTGATCAAGTTTGGATCACAATTCCACAAGAAATTTGATCAGATCACCAAAAGGGCAAAATGGTCATTTTTAGGTTTTGACTGCACAAAGGCAATTTTTGACTGTTTTGACCTAGCCAATGGCAAATCAAGTTCACATATGGACTCAAGGACTCAATGAAATGGTCTTGACACATTCATCAAGCTCAAAGATCCCAAGTACACAAGATTGACAGTTGAATTTCCCAGTCAATTGATCACTTTTGACTGTATACTGAAAAGTCAAACTTTGACTTTTTGGTCAAAATCAAGAGTCAAGATTCATTTATCATCAAAACATGCCAAAATCATGAAACTTTTTCACCAAGAAACCAAGAAATGCAAATTAGGGTTTCAAAAATAGAATTTTTCATAACTTAGAATTTTTCTAAGTTATGGAAAACCCTAATTTTTTCCCACTTTGCCCCACTTTTTCACCATGATTCATTTGGATTCAAACAAAAGTCAAAACATTAAAGTTGTAGGCTTGTTACATAATCTACAACTTTGATTCACAAAGTTTCTCATTTGAAGCTTGTATCTCAAGTTACAATTTTTTGAATAAGGGCACTAAACCATTTTTTAACTTAGTGAAATTTGACCTATTTTGACAAGGTTTTCTACCCCCACTTCAAGGCATTTTCCATACCCTTCCACTTGGAATTCCAATTTTGCATTTCAAAGATGGATTGTAGTACACATTCCAAGCTTTCCAAAATGTCCAAGAACTTCTCAAACAACCTCATGGTTAGGGAGAATCGAATTTCACAAAATAGCAAAAAACCACTTTGTTCATGACCAAGTTACATGTTCATAAACTTGCAATTTGAACTCAGCATGCTTTAGAATAGATTACTGGTCCTTATAACCAAGTTGCACTCAATAATTTAATGCTTATTCTTTGTGCCAAGACCATGTTCTTTGTGTTCTAGCATTGCATAGTGGATTAATCCCAAACTAGATAAAAGCATTCTTTCCATTTTTTACAAAAGATCACTTTATGTCATATTGAAATCCAAGCAAGTACAGTTAGGATCTCATTGGCACAAGTTTAGGAGCTAATTGCACTGATCAAGACAAGGGTTTGCAGCTTGTTATGGGGGCCTGCATCAGTCAAAAACACAAACTTGCATTTCTTTGCTTCACATAGAAGAAACATAGCTAAACTTGTGACAACATCCATCTCAGCTTACCAACACAAAAACAAAGTTATCAAACACATTCAACAAGAACATATCCAAGCTTTTGCACGAGCCTTTGACCTCCAATCCACCCTCCATCTCAGAATCACTCTCAAACTGCAAAAACAGAGTTGCCTCTGCAGTTTGAGTACCAACTTCCATTTCTCTCGAGCATTCTTGTCAAAACCAGTTCATACAACATCCCCTAGCATCGATGCAAGCTAACCATGACCTGAAACCTGACCTGTAATCCCTCTAAGCCACTTCACCATTTTTGTTTTTTTTCTGTTTTGCAGTTGGAGTCCACTAGCACGATTCAGGGAGTTTTCAAGACAAAGTAGGACTTGGAGAAAACATCCATACACTTCAAGGAAGCTATACAAATCATCATTTTACTCTGAAACATCCTCCATTGCAAAGCACTATTCCAACTGAACAGGTACATTCATGAAGTTCTATCTCTCTTATTAGGCATTTTATCATAGCCCTGAACATGCCCATATAGTTAGATTTCATTTATGTTATGTGTGCTGCAAGAATTTTGAGTCTGAACATGGCATAAAAATTAGGTCAGAAATTGGGGGAGAAGAAATTCTCCCTCATCTTAGAGAGTTAGGTCAAGTTCTATACATGGTTAGAATCGTCTCTTCATGCTGAACATTTGTTATGTTATGAGTTTTTGCTAAAAAGGCAGGAATCAAGAGTTGGAAGATGATGAACATGGCGCACGTTTTTTCAAATATTGTTGCTGGAGGTTGAAGACAGTGGCCTTTGGGCTGGGCTTGTGTGTTTTTTCTTATTTGCACCACTATTTTGCTTTTACACCCCCAAGGCCCATTTGCTGATTCCTTTGACTTTTTTGACTTTTTCTTTTTTGATTGACTTTGTTTATTTTTTCTCATGACATTAAAAAATAAAAATACTTTTTCCATCATTTTTTGAATTTATTGCATATTTATTTGATTATTTCTTTTGATTGAACATAAATATTATACTATTATTTAGAATAAATATAAAAAAATAGTGTAGATACATTTTTTATTTTTGTTTACCTTCTGAAAATATTTCACATAAAAAAATAATACTTTTTTTATTTTTTATTTTTTATTTTTTAATATTAAATATATATTATTTTATACATAATGCATATTTAGAACTTAATATATATATATATATATATATATATATATATATATATATATATATATATATATATATATATATATATATATATATATATATATATATATATATATATATATATATATGTTTATTAATATATTTAGGTTAGAATATAAAAATACTTGAATTTTTCATTTTTATTAATATTTGATACAAAAAATACTTTTTTCATAATATACTTCATTTTATTTTTATTCTTGTACATAATAAATAAATACCTGTATTAAATTAAATAATAATACATTTTCTTTAATGAAATTAGGGTTTTGCCCTAAAATTCAAAATACTCCAAAAAATAATGTCTTTTTATTTCTTACATAAATAATACCTTTTAATACATATACAAAACATTTTTGCATCTTGCATTTT
Source organism: Vicia faba (assembly GCA_948472305.1). Taxonomy (NCBI): domain Eukaryota; kingdom Viridiplantae; phylum Streptophyta; class Magnoliopsida; order Fabales; family Fabaceae; genus Vicia; species Vicia faba. Next base: position 1,543 of record CATIWC010003558.1, on the reverse strand, counting down.
ATTCCATTTTTTATTTATTTAATTATTGTACATTAATTAAATTGTATAAATTCAAATTGATGTAATAATTTTAGGTTTACATTACCTGTCAATATCCCCATTTGAACATTTGTACCCCCCTTCCCATATTTGGTTTTGTAATAGCTTAGTAAATTTATTTTCGCACTTTATTGCTTTCTAATGATAACATGTTAGAATTAGGGTTTGTATGCGAAAAACGACAAAAAAATAGTTATGACCTAATCTCAAGACAAATGAGCATGAAAATGGACACACAAATCACACTTGCACCCCCTAGGGTACTCCACTTGTTGCCTTTCAAAATTGGGCCATATTGCATGTTAGGTCTCTTTGGGCAAAACAAACAAATTGAATGATCATAGTCCCTCGATAATATTTTCAAAATACTTCCAAAACAAATGATCAAGACCCTTAAAGAAAATGCCCAAAGATACTTGGCATCATTGCAATTATGGTCTAAACGATGACCCGCGCCTGCCCCTTTTCACATCCTAGCACAAGGTTGTCCACCAAATACAATGGTGGAACAAACTTGTTAAAAGGGTTAAAACGTAGCAATAATCTTTTGAGAAATTTAGGAGTAGATAACCTCTTAGTTACTTGAATCAAACTTGCAAAACAAAACACTTGCCTATTTTTTCAAACCACACATCACTACACTTTCAAAACAACTTTCAAAAAAACAAATGAAAACCTTTTCAAAAGATGTACATCTTTGTATACATCCCCACATGGATCATTACAAAGGTTGCCACCACATTGGCTTCTTTTCAAAATATTTTCAAACCCACACACTCAAGCACCATTTAAAACAATTGAAAACAAAAGGCAAGTGATTTAAGCAAGTAACTAAGAGCCCATGGATAACCATGGATAGAAAGGATGCTAATACCTTCCCTTTCTATAATCTACTCCCCGAACCCAAGAAAAACATCTCAAAAGGTTTTTGCTGTGCTTTTTAACCTTTCCTTAGGATAAAATAAAAAGTCGGTGGCGACTCTTGCTCAACCGAAACATTTGCGAATACAAACGCAAAACCTCAAGTCAGTTCTCCCACCGTATCACATCATGCAATATAACTTTGTGTTTTAGCTAACATTTTACCCTTTTCAGGATAAGATTAAAAGGCTATCGTTAACAATTAGTCAGATACAGTATGGATACACCCCAGACACGGCGGTCATTCTATTACTCATTCAAAATTTCCATCCAGATACAGTATGGATACCCCCCAAACACGGCGGTCATTCTACTACTCATTCAGACTTCAACAATCAGATACATACTAGATACGCTCCAGATACGGCGACCATTCTATCTCTCATTCAGATTCAACTATCAACTTGAAGATCAGATACGCTCCAAACACGAATTCCATTCTGGCCCTTACACCAGCAGTTTGATTCTCCCCAGTGCAGTCGCCACATAAGTCATTCTGTCGCTTATTCAGATCTCAGTTACAGTTTCAGATACACTCCAGACACGGAAGTCATTCTGCTACTCATACAGATCTCAACTTCAG
>CATIWC010003557.1:35000-37500 GCA_948472305.1 Vicia faba | reverse complement strand
AACGCGCCTTAGGGGAATAATCTCCCGATGGATTTTTGCATGCACTTCCCAAATAACACATTGAGAGTGTCCAAGGAGTTTCGTAGCGTTTCGACAAGCCCTCGGTCTACTTTCAATTTCCGACCGGAACGCGTGCGTGTGCGGTTTCTCCATGAACGGGAGCGGAGGCAAACGCGCCTTAGGGGAATAATCTCCCGATGAATTTTTGCATGGAAGTCCCAAATAACACATAGAAGGGATCTGCAAAGTTTCGTAGCGTTTCGACAATTTTGAATTTCCGGCCCGAACGGGCCCCCGTGCGGTTTTTCCGACGGGAGCGGAGGCAAACGCGCCTTAGGGGAATAATCTCCCGATGGATTTTTGCATGCACTTCCCAAATAACACATTGAGAGTGTCCAAGGAGTTTCGTAGCGTTTCGACAAGCCCTCGGTCTACTTTCAATTTCCGACCGGAACGCGTGCGTGTGCGGTTTCTCCATGAACGGGAGCGGAGGCAAACGCGCCTTAGGGGAATAATCTCCCGATGAATTTTTGCATGGAAGTCCCAAATAACACATAGAAGGGATCTGCAAAGTTTCGTAGCGTTTCGACAATTTTGAATTTCCGGCCCGAACGGGCCCCCGTGCGGTTTTTCCGACGGGAGCGGAGGCAAACGCGCCTTAGGGGAATAATCTCCCGATGGATTTTTGCATGCACTTCCCAAATAACACATTGAGAGTGTCCAAGGAGTTTCGTAGCGTTTCGACAAGCCCTCGGTCTACTTTCAATTTCCGACCGGAACGCGTGCGTGTGCGGTTTCTCCATGAACGGGAGCGGAGGCAAACGCGCCTTAGGGGAATAATCTCCCGATGAATTTTTGCATGGAAGTCCCAAATAACACATAGAAGGGATCTGCAAAGTTTCGTAGCGTTTCGACAATTTTGAATTTCCGGCCCGAACGGGCCCCCGTGCGGTTTTTCCGACGGGAGCGGAGGCAAACGCGCCTTAGGGGAATAATCTCCCGATGGATTTTTGCATGCACTTCCCAAATAACACATTGAGAGTGTCCAAGGAGTTTCGTAGCGTTTCGACAAGCCCTCGGTCTACTTTCAATTTCCGACCGGAACGCGTGCGTGTGCGGTTTCTCCATGAACGGGAGCGGAGGCAAACGCGCCTTAGGGGAATAATCTCCCGATGAATTTTTGCATGGAAGTCCCAAATAACACATAGAAGGGATCTGCAAAGTTTCGTAGCGTTTCGACAATTTTGAATTTCCGGCCCGAACGGGCCCCCGTGCGGTTTTTCCGACGGGAGCGGAGGCAAACGCGCCTTAGGGGAATAATCTCCCGATGGATTTTTGCATGCACTTCCCAAATAACACATTGAGAGTGTCCAAGGAGTTTCGTAGCGTTTCGACAAGCCCTCGGTCTACTTTCAATTTCCGACCGGAACGCGTGCGTGTGCGGTTTCTCCATGAACGGGAGCGGAGGCAAACGCGCCTTAGGGGAATAATCTCCCGATGAATTTTTGCATGGAAGTCCCAAATAACACATAGAAGGGATCTGCAAAGTTTCGTAGCGTTTCGACAATTTTGAATTTCCGGCCCGAACGGGCCCCCGTGCGGTTTTTCCGACGGGAGCGGAGGCAAACGCGCCTTAGGGGAATAATCTCCCGATGGATTTTTGCATGCACTTCCCAAATAACACATTGAGAGTGTCCAAGGAGTTTCGTAGCGTTTCGACAAGCCCTCGGTCTACTTTCAATTTCCGACCGGAACGCGTGCGTGTGCGGTTTCTCCATGAACGGGAGCGGAGGCAAACGCGCCTTAGGGGAATAATCTCCCGATGAATTTTTGCATGGAAGTCCCAAATAACACATAGAAGGGATCTGCAAAGTTTCGTAGCGTTTCGACAATTTTGAATTTCCGGCCCGAACGGGCCCCCGTGCGGTTTTTCCGACGGGAGCGGAGGCAAACGCGCCTTAGGGGAATAATCTCCCGATGGATTTTTGCATGCACTTCCCAAATAACACATTGAGAGTGTCCAAGGAGTTTCGTAGCGTTTCGACAAGCCCTCGGTCTACTTTCAATTTCCGACCGGAACGCGTGCGTGTGCGGTTTCTCCATGAACGGGAGCGGAGGCAAACGCGCCTTAGGGGAATAATCTCCCGATGAATTTTTGCATGGAAGTCCCAAATAACACATAGAAGGGATCTGCAAAGTTTCGTAGCGTTTCGACAATTTTGAATTTCCGGCCCGAACGGGCCCCCGTGCGGTTTTTCCGACGGGAGCGGAGGCAAACGCGCCTTAGGGGAATAATCTCCCGATGGATTTTTGCATGCACTTCCCAAATAACACATTGAGAGTGTCCAAGGAGTTTCGTAGCGTTTCGACAAGCCCTCGGTCTACTTTCAATTTCCGACCGGAACGCGTGCGTGTGCGGTTTCTCCATGAACGGGAGCGGAGGCAAACGCGCCTTAGGGGAATAATCTCCCGATGAATTTTTGCATGGAAGTCCCAAATA
>CATIWC010003557.1:22500-25000 GCA_948472305.1 Vicia faba | reverse complement strand
ACAATTTTGAATTTCCGGCCCGAACGGGCCCCCGTGCGGTTTTTCCGACGGGAGCGGAGGCAAACGCGCCTTAGGGGAATAATCTCCCGATGGATTTTTGCATGCACTTCCCAAATAACACATTGAGAGTGTCCAAGGAGTTTCGTAGCGTTTCGACAAGCCCTCGGTCTACTTTCAATTTCCGACCGGAACGCGTGCGTGTGCGGTTTCTCCATGAACGGGAGCGGAGGCAAACGCGCCTTAGGGGAATAATCTCCCGATGAATTTTTGCATGGAAGTCCCAAATAACACATAGAAGGGATCTGCAAAGTTTCGTAGCGTTTCGACAATTTTGAATTTCCGGCCCGAACGGGCCCCCGTGCGGTTTTTCCGACGGGGAGCGGAGGCAAACGCGCCTTAGGGGAATAATCTCCCGATGGATTTTTGCATGCACTTCCCAAATAACACATTGAGAGTGTCCAAGGAGTTTCGTAGCGTTTCGACAAGCCCTCGGTCTACTTTCAATTTCCGACCGGAACGCGTGCGTGTGCGGTTTCTCCATGAACGGGAGCGGAGGCAAACGCGCCTTAGGGGAATAATCTCCCGATGAATTTTTGCATGGAAGTCCCAAATAACACATAGAAGGGATCTGCAAAGTTTCGTAGCGTTTCGACAATTTTGAATTTCCGGCTCCGAACGGGCCCCCGTGCGGTTTTTCCGACGGGAGCGGAGGCAAACGCGCCTTAGGGGAATAATCTCCCGATGGATTTTTGCATGCACTTCCCAAATAACACATTGAGAGTGTCCAAGGAGTTTCGTAGCGTTTCGACAAGCCCTCGGTCTACTTTCAATTTCCGACCGGAACGCGTGCGTGTGCGGTTTCTCCATGAACGGGAGCGGAGGCAAACGCGCCTTAGGGGAATAATCTCCCGATGAATTTTTGCATGGAAGTCCCAAATAACACATAGAAGGGATCTGCAAAGTTTCGTAGCGTTTCGACAATTTTGAATTTCCGGCCCGAACGGGCCCCCGTGCGGTTTTTCCGACGGGAGCGGAGGCAAACGCGCCTTAGGGGAATAATCTCCCGATGGATTTTTGCATGCACTTCCCAAATAACACATTGAGAGTGTCCAAGGAGTTTCGTAGCGTTTCGACAAGCCCTCGGTCTACTTTCAATTTCCGACCGGAACGCGTGCGTGTGCGGTTTCTCCATGAACGGGAGCGGAGGCAAACGCGCCTTAGGGGAATAATCTCCCGATGAATTTTTGCATGGAAGTCCCAAATAACACATAGAAGGGATCTGCAAAGTTTCGTAGCGTTTCGACAATTTTGAATTTCCGGCCCGAACGGGCCCCCGTGCGGTTTTTCCGACGGGAGCGGAGGCAAACGCGCCTTAGGGGAATAATCTCCCGATGGATTTTTGCATGCACTTCCCAAATAACACATTGAGAGTGTCCAAGGAGTTTCGTAGCGTTTCGACAAGCCCTCGGTCTACTTTCAATTTCCGACCGGAACGCGTGCGTGTGCGGTTTCTCCATGAACGGGAGCGGAGGCAAACGCGCCTTAGGGGAATAATCTCCCGATGAATTTTTGCATGGAAGTCCCAAATAACACATAGAAGGGATCTGCAAAGTTTCGTAGCGTTTCGACAATTTTGAATTTCCGGCCCGAACGGGCCCCCGTGCGGTTTTTCCGACGGGGAGCGGAGGCAAACGCGCCTTAGGGGAATAATCTCCCGATGGATTTTTGCATGCACTTCCCAAATAACACATTGAGAGTGTCCAAGGAGTTTCGTAGCGTTTCGACAAGCCCTCGGTCTACTTTTCAATTTCCGACCGGAACGCGTGCGTGTGCGGTTTCTCCATGAACGGGAGCGGAGGCAAACGCGCCTTAGGGGAATAATCTCCCGATGAATTTTTGCATGGAAGTCCCAAATAACACATAGAAGGGATCTGCAAAGTTTCGTAGCGTTTCGACAATTTTGAATTTCCGGCCCGAACGGGCCCCCGTGCGGTTTTTCCGACGGGAGCGGAGGCAAACGCGCCTTAGGGGAATAATCTCCCGATGGATTTTTGCATGCACTTCCCAAATAACACATTGAGAGTGTCCAAGGAGTTTCGTAGCGTTTCGACAAGCCCTCGGTCTACTTTCAATTTCCGACCGGAACGCGTGCGTGTGCGGTTTCTCCATGAACGGGAGCGGAGGCAAACGCGCCTTAGGGGAATAATCTCCCGATGAATTTTTGCATGGAAGTCCCAAATAACACATAGAAGGGATCTGCAAAGTTTCGTAGCGTTTCGACAATTTTGAATTTCCGGCCCGAACGGGCCCCCCGTGCGGTTTTTCCGACGGGAGCGGAGGCAAACGCGCCTTAGGGGAATAATCTCCCGATGGATTTTTGCATGCACTTCCCAAATAACACATTGAGAGTGTCCAAGGAGTTTTCGTAGCGTTTCGACAAGCCCTCGGTCTACTTTCAATTTCCGACCGGAACGCGTGCGTGTGCGGTTTCTCCATGAAC
>CATIWC010003557.1:10000-12500 GCA_948472305.1 Vicia faba | reverse complement strand
CACCCCGATAAAATTTTGATCTTCGACCAACGGACGATTCGATGACGGGAACGCCAAAATTTGACATGATTTTGCGGCAAAACTTCGATCGCAACTCCCATGCCCCGCCGCCCGAACGTCCGTGACCAGGTCCGGACGAGCCACTCGGCCGGGCACGGGCACCGCAAAATTTTAGCAAATTTTTTTCTTCGCCCAAAGAACGATTCGATGGTTGGAATGCCAATATTTTATTGGGTTGTGCGGCAAAACTTCGATCGCAACTTCGATTCCGTCGACGGGACCATCCGTGGCATGCCACGGACCTTCCGTGTGGCCGGCACGGGCACGCAAAATCCAGCCAAATTTTGAATTTTTTTTATCAAGAACGCTCGATTCGATGATGAAAATTCGATATTTGGATTGGATTTTGTGCGGGGGGTTGATGGATTTGCCATTGGAATCGTTTGGAACACCCATGGGCATGTTCCGTCTAGGCAGCATGTGGCCTGGCCTGGGCGTGGCCTGGCCTGGGCGTGGCAAGGCCCCAGGCGGACCAGGCAAGGGCCTCCCCCTATATATGTTTGAACTGAAATCCTCACTTTGCCACCAAATTGGTCCCTTTTTCCCTGTAGACATAAATTTCTAGTTTGATGACTTAGACTTCGAATTTTTTCTTGATTTTTTGCATGCTCTTTAAACACAATATAAGAACCCCTCCCACCAAAAATTAGAATTTTTCGACTTCGGATGAATTAATTATGAATTTTCTAAGCGCCGGATTTTCAAGAACGGGAGCGGAGGCAAACGCGCCTTAGGAATGGAATTTCCCGATGATTTTTTGCATGGACATCTCAAATAACACATAGAAGGGATCTGCAAAGTTTCGTAGCGTTTCGATAACGTCTCGATTTATTTTGAATTTTCGTCCGAAACGCGTGTAATTGAGTTTTTTTCAAGGGGCGGAAGCAAACAAACGTCGGGCTACGGAATGAGTTCCGGTCTGGAATTTTTCATGCATTAATCTGCCACCAAATTGAGATGGCATGCCAAGTTTCATGCCATTCGGGCGATCCCTCGATATATTTCGGCTTTTCGCGTGTCGGGCCCCCGTGCGGTTTTTCCGACGGGAGCGGAGGCAAACGCGCCTTAGGGGAATAATCTCCCGATGGATTTTTGCATGCACTTCCCAAATAACACATTGAGAGTGTCCAAGGAGTTTCGTAGCGTTTCGACAAGCCCTCGGTCTACTTTCAATTTCCGACCGGAACGCGTGCGTGTGCGGTTTCTCCATGAACGGGAGCGGAGGCAAACGCGCCTTAGGGGAATAATCTCCCGATGAATTTTTGCATGGAAGTCCCAAATAACACATAGAAGGGATCTGCAAAGTTTCGTAGCGTTTCGACAATTTTGAATTTCCGGCCCGAACGGGCCCCCGTGCGGTTTTTCCGACGGGAGCGGAGGCAAACGCGCCTTAGGGGAATAATCTCCCGATGGATTTTTGCATGCACTTCCCAAATAACACATTGAGAGTGTCCAAGGAGTTTCGTAGCGTTTCGACAAGCCCTCGGTCTACTTTCAATTTCCGACCGGAACGCGTGCGTGTGCGGTTTCTCCATGAACGGGAGCGGAGGCAAACGCGCCTTAGGGGAATAATCTCCCGATGAATTTTTGCATGGAAGTCCCAAATAACACATAGAAGGGATCTGCAAAGTTTCGTAGCGTTTCGACAATTTTGAATTTCCGGCCCGAACGGGCCCCCGTGCGGTTTTTCCGACGGGAGCGGAGGCAAACGCGCCTTAGGGGAATAATCTCCCGATGGATTTTTGCATGCACTTCCCAAATAACACATTGAGAGTGTCCAAGGAGTTTCGTAGCGTTTCGACAAGCCCTCGGTCTACTTTCAATTTCCGACCGGAACGCGTGCGTGTGCGGTTTCTCCATGAACGGGAGCGGAGGCAAACGCGCCTTAGGGGAATAATCTCCCGATGAATTTTTGCATGGAAGTCCCAAATAACACATAGAAGGGATCTGCAAAGTTTCGTAGCGTTTCGACAATTTTGAATTTCCGGCCCGAACGGGCCCCCGTGCGGTTTTTCCGACGGGAGCGGAGGCAAACGCGCCTTAGGGGAATAATCTCCCGATGGATTTTTGCATGCACTTCCCAAATAACACATTGAGAGTGTCCAAGGAGTTTCGTAGCGTTTCGACAAGCCCTCGGTCTACTTTCAATTTCCGACCGGAACGCGTGCGTGTGCGGTTTCTCCATGAACGGGAGCGGAGGCAAACGCGCCTTAGGGGAATAATCTCCCGATGAATTTTTGCATGGAAGTCCCAAATAACACATAGAAGGGATCTGCAAAGTTTCGTAGCGTTTCGACAATTTTGAATTTCCGGCCCGAACGGGCCCCCGTGCGGTTTTTCCGACGGGAGCGGAGGCAAACGCGCCTTAGGGGAATAATCTCCCGATGGATTTTTGCATGCACTTCCCAAATAACACATTGAGAGTGTCCAAGGAGTTTCG
>CATIWC010003556.1:0-42511 GCA_948472305.1 Vicia faba | reverse complement strand
ATAACGAGGCTAGATAGTATATTTATTTACAATATTCACATTGTATTATGGTATAATAGATGTAAACAATTTCAATATTTTTGTTCTTCTCTATCACCAAATTTTAGGTTACTTCATCATTAAGAAACTAAGTTAAAAGAGTATTAATTAATGACAAATATTTCATATATGTTCGTAATAATTAAAATTATACAATTAGGCTTGATAGAATATTTATTCACACTATTAATATTTTATTATGGTATAATAGATGTAAACAATTTTCAATATTTTTCTTCTTCTCTATCACCAAATTTTAGGTTTATTCATCACTAAGCAAATTGGTTAAAAGATTATTAATTAATGACAAATATTGTATATATATAGTTAATTAATGAAATTATATAACAAAGCTTAATATTATTTTTATTCACCATATTTTCAGTGTAATATGTTATAATATATCTTAATTTTTCAATATTTTGCTTCTTCTCCATCACAAAATTTTAGCTTACTTCATCACTAAAACACTAAGTTAAAATACTATTTATAAATGACACAAATTTCATATACACAGGTGATAGTTAAAATTATATAATCAGGAATGATAATATATTTATTCTTCATATTTATTTTATACTATGGTCTAATAGATGTAAATAGTTTCAAAATTTTAATTCTTCTCCATCACCAAATTTTAGGTTACTTCATCACTAAGAAACTAAGTTAAAAGACTATTAAATAATAACACATATTTCATATACGTTCGTAATAATTAAAACTATATAACGAGGCTAGATAGTATATTTATTTACAATATTCACATTTTATTATGGTATAATAGATGTAAACAATTTCAACATTTTTCTTCTTCTCCATCACCAAATTTTAGGTTACTTCATCATTAAGAAACTAAGTTAAAAGACTATTAAATAATGACAAATATTTCATATATGTTCGTAATAAGTAAAATTATACAATCAGGCTTGATAGTATATTTATTCACCATATTCATATTTTATTTAGGTATAATAGATGTAAACAATTTCAATATTTGTCTTCTTCTCCATCACAAAATTTTAGCTTACTTCATCACTAAGACACTAAGTTAAAATACTATTTATAAATGACACATATTTCATATACACAGGTAATAGTTAAAATTATATAATCAGGAACGATAGTATATTTATTCTCCATATTTATATTATATTATGGTCTAATAGATGTAAGTAGTTTCAATATTTTACTTCTTCTCCATCACAAAAATTTAGGTTACTTCATCACTAAGAAACTAAGTTAAAAGACTATTAAATAATAACACATATTTCATATACGTTCGTAATAATTAAAACTATATAACGAGGCTAGATAGTATATTTATTTACAATATTCACATTGTATTGTGGTATAATAGATGTAAACAATTTCAATATTTTTGTTCTTCTCTATCACCAAATTTTAGGTTACTTCATCATTAAGAAACTAAGTTAAAAGAGTATTAATTAATGACAAATATTTCATATATGTTCGTAATAATTAAAATTATACAATTAGGCTTGATAGTATATTTATTAACACTATTCAAATTTTATTATGGTATAATAGATGTAAACAATTTTCAATATTTTTCTTCTTCTCTATCACCAAATTTTAGGTTTATTCATCACTAAGCAAATTGGTTAAAAGATTATTAATTAATGACAAATATTGTATATATATAGTTAATTAATGAAATTATATAATAAAGCTTAATATTATTTTTATTCACCATATTTAAAGTGTAATATGTTATAATATATCTTAATTTTTCAATATTTTGCTTCTTCTCCATCACAAAATTTTAGCTTACTTCATCACTAAAACACTAAGTTAAAATACTATTTATAAATGACACAAATTTCATATACACAGGTAATAGTTAAAATTATATAATCAGGAATGATAGTATATTTATTCTTCATATTTATTTTATACTATGGTCTAATAGATGTAAATAGTTTCAATATTTTAATTCTTCTCCATCACCAAATTTTAGGTTAACATCACTAAGAAACTAAGATAAAAGACTATTAAATAATAACACATATTTCATATACGTTCGTAATAATTAAAACTATATAACGAGGCTAGATAGTATATTTATTTACGATATTCACATTGTATTATGGTATAATAGATGTAAACAATTTCAATATTTTTGTTCTTCTCTATCACCAAATTTTAGGTTACTTCATCATTAAGAATCTAAGTTAAAAGACTATTAATTAATGACAAATATTTCATATATGTTCGTAATAATTAAAATTATACAATTAGGCTTGATAGTATATTTATACATCATATTCATATTTTATTATGGTATAATAGATGTAAACAATTTTCAATATGTTTCTTCTTCTCCATCACAAAATTTTAGCTTACTTCATCACTAAGACACTAAGTAAAAATACTATTTATAAATGACACATATTTCATATACACAGGTAATAGTTAAAATTATATACTCAGGAACGATAGTATATTTATTCTCCATACTTATTTTTTGTTATGGTCTAATAGATGTAAATAGTTTCGATATTTTACTTCTTCTCCATCACCAAATTTTAGGTTACTTCATCACTAAGAAACTAAGTTAAAAGACTATTAAATAATAACACATATTTCATATACGTTCGTAATAATTTAAACTATATTACAGGGCTAGATAGTATATTTATTTACAATATTCACATTGTATTATGGTATAATAGATGTAAACAATTTCAATATTTTTCTTCTTCTCCATCACCAAATTTTAGGTTACTTCATCATTAAGAAACTAAGTTAAAAGAGTATTAATTAATGACAAATATTTCATATATGTTCGTAATAATTAAAATTATACAATTAGGCTTGATAGTATATTTATTCACACTATTCACATTGTATTATGGTATAATAGATGTAAACAATTTCAATATTTTTCTTCTTCTCTATCACCAAATTTTAGGTTTCTTCATCACTAAGCAAATTGGTTAAAAGATTATTAATTAATGACAAATATTGTAGATATATAGTTAATTAATGATATTATATAATAAAGCTTAATATTATTTTTATTCACCATATTTACTGTGTAATATGTTATAATATATCTCAATTTTTCAATATTTTTCTTCTTCTCCATCACAAAATTTTAGCTTACTTCATCACTAAGACACTAAGTTAAAATACTATTTATAAATGACACATATTTCATATACACGGGTAATAGTTAAAATTATATAATCAAGAACGATAGTATATTTATTCTCCATATTTATTTTATATTATGGTCTAATAGATGTAAGTAGTTTCAATATTTTACTTCTTCTCCATCACCAAATTTTAGGTTACTTCATCACTAAGAAACTAAGTTAAAAGACTATTAAATAATAACACATATTTCATATACGTTCGTAATAATTTAAACTATATTACAGGGCTAGATAGTATATTTATTTACAATATTCACATTGTATTATGGTATAATAGATGTAAACAATTTCAATATTTTTCTTCTTCTCCATCACCAAATTTTAGGTTACTTCATCATTAAGAAACTAAGTTAAAAGAGTATTAATTAATGACAAATATTTCATATATGTTCGTAATAATTAAAATTATACAATTAGGCTTGATAGTATATTTATTCACACTATTCACATTGTATTATGGTATAATAGATGTAAACAATTTCAATATTTTTCTTCTTCTCTATCACCAAATTTTAGGTTTCTTCATCACTAAGCAAATTGGTTAAAAGATTATTAATTAATGACAAATATTGTATATATATAGTTAATTAATGAAATTATATAATAAAGCTTAATATTATTTTTATTCACCATATTTACAGTGTAATATGTTATAATATATCTCAATTTTTCAATATTTTTCTTCTTCTCCATCACAAAATTTTAGCTTACTTCATCACTAAGACACTCAGTTAAAATACTATTTATAAATGACACATATTTCATATACACAGGTAATAGTTAAAATTATATAATCAAGAACGATAGTATATTTATTCTCCATATTTATTTTATATTATGGTCTAATAGATGTAAGTAGTTTCAATATTTTACTTCTTCTCCATCACCAAATTTTAGGTTACTTCATAACTAAAAAACTAAGTTAAAAGACTATTAAATAATAACACATATTTCATATACGTACGTAATAATTAAAACTATAATGAGGTTAGATAGTATATTTATTTACAATATTCACATTGTATTATGGTATAATAGATGTAAACAATTTCAATATTTTTGTTCTTCTCTATCACCAAATTTTAGGTTACTTCATCATTAAGAAACTAAGTTACAAGAGTATTAATTAATGACAAATATTTCATATATGTTCGTAATAATTAAAATTATACAATTAGGCTTGATAGAATATTTATTCACACTATTTAGATTTTATTATGGTATAATAGATTTAAACAATTTTCAATATTTTTCTTCTTCTATATCACCAAATTTTAGGTTTATTCATCACTAAGCAAATTGGTTAAAAGATTATTAATTAATGACAAATATTGTATATATATAGTTAATTAACGAAATTATATAATAAAGCTTAATATTATTTTTCTATTCACACACCATATTTACATTATAATATGTTATAACATATTTGAATTTTTCAATATTTTTCTTCTTCTCCATCACAAAATTTTAGCTTACTTCATCACTAAAACACTAAGTTAAAATACTATTTATAAATGACATAAATTTCATATACACACGTAATAGTTAAAATTATATAATTAGGAATGATAGTATATTTATTCTCCATATTTATTTTATATTACGGTCTAATAGATGTAAATAGTTTCAATATTTTAATTCTTCTCCATCACCAAATTTTAGGTTACCATCACTAAGAAACTAAGTTAAAAGACTATTAAATAATAACACATATTTCATATACGTTCGTAATAATTAAAACTATATAACGAGGCTAGATAGTATATTTATTTACAATATTCACATTTTATTATGGTATAATAGATGTAAACAATTTCAATATTTTTCTTCTTCTCCATCACAAAATTTTAGCGTACTTCATCACTAAGACACTAAGTTAAAATACTATTTATAAATGACACATATTTCATATACACAGGTAATAGTTAAAATTATATAATCAAGAACGATAGTATATTTATTCTCCATATTTATTTTATATTATGGTCTAATATATGTAAGTAGTTTCAATATTTTACTTCTTCTCCATCACCAAATTTTAGGTTACTTCATCACTAAGAAACTAAGTTAAAAGACTATTAAATAATAACACATATTTCATATACGTTCGTAATATTTAAAACTATATAACGAGGCTAGATAGTATATTTATTTACGATATTCACATTGTATTATGGTATAATAGATGTAAACAATTTCAATATTTTTGTTCTTCTCTATCACCAAATTTTAGGTTACTTCATCATTAAGAATCTAAGTTAAAAGACTATTAATTAATGACAAATATTTCATATATGTTCGTAATAATTAAAATTATACAATGAGGCTAGATAGTATATTTATACAGCATATTCATATTTTATTATGGTATAATAGATGTAAACAATTTTCAATATTTTTCTTCTTGTCCATCACAAAATTTTAGCTTACTTCATCACTAAGACACTAAGTTAAAATACTATTTTATAAATGACACATATTTCATGTACACAGGTAATAGTTAAAATTATATAATCAGGAACGATAGTATATTTATTCTCCATACTTATTTTTTATTATGGTCTAATAGATGTAAATAGTTTCGATATTTTACTTCTTCTCCATCACCAAATTTTAGGTTACTTCATCACTAAGAAACTAAGTTAAAAGACTATTAAATAATAACACATATTTCATATACGTTCGTAATAATTAAAACTATATTACAAGGCTAGATAGTATATTTATTTACAATATTCACATTGTATTATGGTATAATAGATGTAAACAATTTCAATATTTTTCTTCTTCTCCATCACCAAATTTTAGGTTACTTCATCATTAAGAAACTAAGTTAAAAGAGTATTAATTAATGACAAATATTTCATATATGTTCGTAATAATTAAAATTATACAATTAGGCTTGATGGTATATTTATTCACACTATTCACATTGTATTATGGTATAATAGATGTAAAAAATTTCAATATTTTTCTTCTACTCTATCACCAAATTTTAGGTTTCTTCATCACTAAGCAAATTGGTTAAAAGATTATTAATTAATGACAAATATTGTATATATATAGTTAATTAATGAAATTATATAATAAAGCTTAATATTATTTTTATTCACCATATTTACAGTGTAATATGTTATAATATATCTGAATTTTTCAATATTTTTCTTCTTCTCCATCACAAAATTTTAGCTTACTTCATCACTAAGACACTAAGTTAAAATACTATTTATAAATGACACATATTTCATTTACACAGGTAATAGTTAAAATTATATAATCAAGAACGATAGTATATTTATTCTCCATATTTATTTTATATTATGGTCTAATAGATGTAAGTAGTTTCAATATTTTACTTCTTCTCCATCACCAAATTTTAGGTTACTTCATCACTAAGAAACTAAGTTAAAAGACTATTAAATAATAACACATATTTCATATACGTTCGTAATAATTAAAACTATATAACGAGGCTAGATAGTATATTTATTTACAATATTCACATTGTATTATGGTATAATAGATGTAAACAATTTCAATATTTTTGTTCTTCTCTATCTCCAAATTTTAGGTTACTCCATCATTAAGAATCTAAGTTAAATGACTATTAATTAATGACAAATATTTCATATATGTTCGTAATAATTAAAATTATACAATGAGGCTAGATAGTATATTTATACACCATATTCATATTTTATTATGGTATAATAGATGTAAACAATTTTCAATATTTTTCTTCTTCTCCATCACAAAATTTTAGCTTACTTCATCACTAAGACACTAAGTTAAAATACTATTTATAAATGACACATATTTCATGTACACAGGTAATAGTTAAAATTATATAATCAGGAACGATAGTATATTTATTCTCCATACTTATTTTTTATTATGGTCTAATAGATGTAAATAGTTTCGATATTTTACTTCTTCTCCATCACCAAATTTTAGGTTACTTCATCACTAAGAAACTAAGTTAAAAGACTATTAAATAATAACACATATTTCATATACGTTCGTAATAATTAAAAATATATTACAAGGCTAGATAGTATATTTATTTACAATATTCACATTGTATTATGGTATAATAGATGTAAACAATTTCAATATTTTTCTTCTTCTCCATCACCAAATTTTAGGTTACTTCATCATTAAGAAACTAAAGTTAAAAGAGTATTAATTAATGACAAATATTTCATATATGTTGGTAATAATTAAAATTATACAATTAGGCTTGATGGTATATTTATTCACACTATTCACATTGTATTATGGTATAATAGATGTAAACAATTTCAATATTTTTCTTCTTCTCTATCACCAAATTTTAGGTTTCTTCATCACTAAGCAAATTGGTTAAAAGATTATTAATTAATGACAAATATTGTATATATATAGTTAATTAATGAAATTATATAATAAAGCTTAATATTATTTTTATTCACCATATTTACAGTGTAATATGTTATAATATATCTGAATTTTTCAATATTTTTCTTCTTCTCCATCACAAAATTTTAGCTTACTTCATCACTAAGAAACTAAGTTAAAATACTATTTATAAATGACACATATTTCATTTACACAGGTAATTGTTAAAATTATATAATCAAGAACGATAGTATATTTATTCTCCATATTTATTTAATATTATGGTCTAATAGATGTAAGTAGTTTCAATATTTTACTTCTTCTTCATCACCAAATTTTAGGTTACTTCATCACTAAGAAACTAAGTTAAAAGACTATTAAATAATAACACATATTTCATATACGTTCGTAATAATTAAAACTATATAACGAGGCTAGATAGTATATTTATTTACAATATTCACATTGTATTATGGTATAATAGATGTAAACAATTTTCAATATTTTTCTTCTTCTCTATCACCAAATTTTAGGTTTATTAATCACTAAGCAAATTGGTTAAAATATTATTAATTAATGACAAATATTGAATATATATAGTTAATTAATAAAATTATATAATAAAGCTTAATATTATTTTTATTCACCATATTTACAGTGTAATATGTTATAATATATCTGAATTTTTCAATATTTTTCTTCTTGTCCATCACAAAATTTTATATACACAGGTATGATAGTATATTTATTCTCCATATTTATATATACACAGGTAATAGTTAAATTTATATAATCAGGAATGATAGTATATTTATTCTCCATATTTATCTTATATTATGGTCTAATAGATGTAAATAGTTTCAATATTTTAATTCTTCTCCATCACCAAATTTTAGGTTACCATCACTAAGAAACTAAGTTAAAAGACTATTAAATAATAACACATATTTCATATACGTTCGTAATATTTAAAACTATATAACGAGGCTAGATAGTATATTTATTTACGATATTCACATTGTATTATGGTATAATAGATGTAAACAATTTCAATATTTTTGTTCTTCTCTATCACCAAATTTTAGGTTACTTCATCATTAAGAATCTAAGTTAAAAGACTATTAATTAATGACAAATATTTCATATATGTTCGTAATAATTAAAATTATACAATGAGGCTAGATAGTATATTTATACAGCATATTCATATTTTATTATGGTATAATAGATGTAAACAATTTTCAATATTTTTCTTCTTGTCCATCACAAAATTTTAGCTTACTTCATCACTAAGACACTAAGTTAAAATACTATTTATAAATGACACATATTTCATGTACACAGGTAATAGTTAAAATTATATAATCAGGAACGATAATATATTTATTCTCCATACTTATTTTTTATTATGGTCTAATAGATGTAAATAGTTTCGATATTTTACTTCTTCTCCATCACCAAATTTTAGGTTACTTCATCACTAAGAAACTAAGTTAAAAGACTATTAAATAATAACACATATTTCATATACGTTCGTAATAATTAAAACTATATTACAAGGCTAGATAATATATTTATTTACAATATTCACATTGTATTATGGTATAATAGATGTAAACAATTTCAATATTTTTCTTCTTCTCCATCACCAAATTTTAGGTTACTTCATCATTAAGAAACTAAGTTAAAAGAGTATTAATTAATGACAAATATTTCATATATGTTCGTAATAATTAAAATTATACAATTAGGCTTGATGGTATATTTATTCACACTATTCACATTGTATTATGGTATAATAGATGTAAACAATTTCAATATTTTTCTTCTACTCTATCACCAAATTTTAGGTTTCTTCATCACTAAGCAAATTGGTTAAAAGATTATTAATTAATGACAAATATTGTATATATATAGTTAATTAATGAAATTATATAATAAAGCTTAATATTATTTTTATTCACCATATTTACAGTGTAATATGTTATAATATATCTGAATTTTTCAATATTTTTCTTCTTCTCCATCACAAAATTTTAGCTTACTTCATCACTAAGACACTAAGTTAAAATACTATTTATAAATGACACATATTTCATTTACACAGGTAATAGTTAAAATTATATAATCAAGAACGATAGTATATTTATTCTCCATATTTATTTTATATTATGGTCTAATAGATGTAAGTAGTTTCAATATTTTACTTCTTCTCCATCACCAAATTTTAGGTTACTTCATCACTAAGAAACTAAGTTAAAAGACTATTAAATAATAACACATATTTCATATACGTTCGTAATAATTAAAACTATATAACGAGGCTAGATAGTATATTTATTTACAATATTCACATTGTATTATGGTATAATAGATGTAAACAATTTCAATATTTTTGTTCTTCTCTATCTCCAAATTTTAGGTTACTCCATCATTAAGAATCTAAGTTAAAAGACTATTAATTAATGACAAATATTTCATATATGTTCGTAATAATTAAAATTATACAATGAGGCTAGATAGTATATTTATACACCATATTCATATTTTATTATGGTATAATAGATGTAAACAATTTTCAATATTTTTCTTCTTCTCCATCACAAAATTTTAGCTTACTTCATCACTAAGACACTAAGTTAAAATACTATTTATAAATGACACATATTTCATGTACACAGGTAATAGTTAAAATTATATAATCAGGAACGATAGTATATTTATTCTCCATACTTATTTTTTATTATGGTCTAATAGATGTAAATAGTTTCGATATTTTACTTCTTCTCCATCACCAAATTTTAGGTTACTTCATCACTAAGAAACTAAGTTAAAAGACTATTAAATAATAACACATATTTCATATACGTTCGTAATAATTAAAAATATATTACAAGGCTAGATAGTATATTTATTTACAATATTCACATTGTATTATGGTATAATAGATGTAAACAATTTCAATATTTTTCTTCTTCTCCATCACCAAATTTTAGGTTACTTCATCATTAAGAAACTAAAGTTAAAAGAGTATTAATTAATGACAAATATTTCATATATGTTGGTAATAATTAAAATTATACAATTAGGCTTGATGGTATATTTATTCACACTATTCACATTGTATTATGGTATAATAGATGTAAACAATTTCAATATTTTTCTTCTTCTCTATCACCAAATTTTAGGTTTCTTCATCACTAAGCAAATTGGTTAAAAGATTATTAATTAATGACAAATATTGTATATATATAGTTAATTAATGAAATTATATAATAAAGCTTAATATTATTTTTATTCACCATATTTACAGTGTAATATGTTATAATATATCTGAATTTTTCAATATTTTTCTTCTTCTCCATCACAAAATTTTAGCTTACTTCATCACTAAGAAACTAAGTTAAAATACTATTTATAAATGACACATATTTCATTTACACAGGTAATAGTTAAAATTATATAATCAAGAACGATAGTATATTTATTCTCCATATTTATTTAATATTATGGTCTAATAGATGTAAGTAGTTTCAATATTTTACTTCTTCTTCATCACCAAATTTTAGGTTACTTCATCACTAAGAAACTAAGTTAAAAGACTATTAAATAATAACACATATTTCATATACGTTCGTAATAATTAAAACTATATAACGAGGCTAGATAGTATATTTATTTACAATATTCACATTGTATTATGGTATAATAGATGTAAACAATTTTCAATATTTTTCTTCTTCTCTATCACCAAATTTTAGGTTTATTAATCACTAAGCAAATTGGTTAAAATATTATTAATTAATGACAAATATTGAATATATATAGTTAATTAATAAAATTATATAATAAAGCTTAATATTATTTTTATTCACCATATTTACAGTGTAATATGTTATAATATATCTGAATTTTTCAATATTTTTCTTCTTGTCCATCACAAAATTTTATATACACAGGTATGATAGTATATTTATTCTCCATATTTATATATAAACAGGTAATAGTTAAATTTATATAATCAGGAATGATAGTATATTTATTCTCCATATTTATCTTATATTATGGTCTAATAGATGTAAATAGTTTCAATATTTTAATTCTTCTCCATCACCAAATTTTAGGTTACCATCACTAAGAAACTAAGTTAAAAGACTATTAAATAATAACACATATTTCATATACGTTCGTAATAATTAAAACTATATAACGAGGCTAGATAGTATATTTATTTACAATATTCACATTTTATTATGGTATAATAGATGTAAACAATTTCAATATTTTTCTTCTTCTCCATCACCAAATTTTTGGTTACTTCATCATTAAGAAACTAACTTAAAAGACTATTAACTAATGACAAATATTTCATATATGTTTGTAATAAGTAAAATTATACAATCAAGCTTGATAGTATATTTATTCACCATATTCATATTTTATTAAGGTATAATAGATGTAAACAATTTCAATATTTTTCTTTTTCTCCATCACAAAATTTTAGCTTACTTCATCACTAAGACACTAAGTTAAAATACTATTTATAAATGACACATATTTCATGTACACAGGTAATAGTTAAAATTATATAATCAGGAACGATAGTATATTTATTCTCCATACTTATTTTTTATTATGGTCTAATAGATGTAAATAGTTTCGATATTTTACTTCTTCTCCATCACCAAATTTTAGGTTACTTCATCACTAAGAAACTAAGTTAAAAGACTATTAAATAATAACACATATTTCATATACGTTCGTAATAATTAAAAATATATTACAAGGCTAGATAGTATATTTATTTACAATATTCACATTGTATTATGGTATAATAGATGTAAACAATTTCAATATTTTTCTTCTTCTCCATCACCAAATTTTAGGTTACTTCATCATTAAGAAACTAAAGTTAAAAGAGTATTAATTAATGACAAATATTTCATATATGTTGGTAATAATTAAAATTATACAATTAGGCTTGATGGTATATTTATTCACACTATTCACATTGTATTATGGTATAATAGATGTAAACAATTTCAATATTTTTCTTCTTCTCTATCACCAAATTTTAGGTTTCTTCATCACTAAGCAAATTGGTTAAAAGATTATTAATTAATGACAAATATTGTATATATATAGTTAATTAATGAAATTATATAATAAAGCTTAATATTATTTTTATTCACCATATTTACAGTGTAATATGTTATAATATATCTGAATTTTTCAATATTTTTCTTCTTCTCCATCACAAAATTTTAGCTTACTTCATCACTAAGAAACTAAGTTAAAATACTATTTATAAATGACACATATTTCATTTACACAGGTAATAGTTAAAATTATATAATCAAGAACGATAGTATATTTATTCTCCATATTTATTTAATATTATGGTCTAATAGATGTAAGTAGTTTCAATATTTTACTTCTTCTTCATCACCAAATTTTAGGTTACTTCATCACTAAGAAACTAAGTTAAAAGACTATTAAATAATAACACATATTTCATATACGTTCGTAATAATTAAAACTATATAACGAGGCTAGATAGTATATTTATTTACAATATTCACATTGTATTATGGTATAATAGATGTAAACAATTTTCAATATTTTTCTTCTTCTCTATCACCAAATTTTAGGTTTATTAATCACTAAGCAAATTGGTTAAAATATTATTAATTAATGACAAATATTGAATATATATAGTTAATTAATAAAATTATATAATAAAGCTTAATATTATTTTTATTCACCATATTTACAGTGTAATATGTTATAATATATCTGAATTTTTCAATATTTTTCTTCTTGTCCATCACAAAATTTTATATACACAGGTATGATAGTATATTTATTCTCCATATTTATATATAAACAGGTAATAGTTAAATTTATATAATCAGGAATGATAGTATATTTATTCTCCATATTTATCTTATATTATGGTCTAATAGATGTAAATAGTTTCAATATTTTAATTCTTCTCCATCACCAAATTTTAGGTTACCATCACTAAGAAACTAAGTTAAAAGACTATTAAATAATAACACATATTTCATATACGTTCGTAATAATTAAAACTATATAACGAGGCTAGATAGTATATTTATTTACAATATTCACATTTTATTATGGTATAATAGATGTAAACAATTTCAATATTTTTCTTCTTCTCCATCACCAAATTTTTGGTTACTTCATCATTAAGAAACTAACTTAAAAGACTATTAACTAATGACAAATATTTCATATATGTTTGTAATAAGTAAAATTATACAATCAAGCTTGATAGTATATTTATTCACCATATTCATATTTTATTAAGGTATAATAGATGTAAACAATTTCAATATTTTTCTTTTTCTCCATCACAAAATTTTAGCTTACTTCATCACTAAGACACTAAGTTAAAATACTATTTATAAATGACACGTATTTCATATACACAGGTAATAGTTAAAATTATATAATCAAGACCGATAGTATATTTATTTTCCATATTTATTTTATAGTATGGTCTAATAGATGTAAGTAGTTTCAATATTTTACTTCTTCTCCATCACCAAATTTTAGGATACTTCATTATTAAGAAAATAAGTTAAAAGACTATTAAATAATAACACATATTTCATATACGTTCGTAATAATTAAAACTATATAACGAGGCTAGATAGTATATTTATTTACGCTATTCACATTGTATTATGGTATAATAGATGTAAACAATTTCAATATTTTTTTTCTTCTCTATCACAAAATTTTAGGTTACTTCATCATTAAGAATCTAAGTTAAAAGACTATTAATTAATGACAAATATTTCATATATGTTCGTAATAATTAAAATTATACAATGAGGCTTGATAGTATATTTATACACCATATTCATATTTTTTTATGGTATAATAGATGTAAACAATTTTCAATATTTTTCTTCTTCTCCATCACAAAATTTTAGCTTACTTCATCACTAAGAGACTAAGTTAAAATACTATTTATAAATGACACATATTTCATATACACAGGTAATAGTTAAAATTATATAATCAGGAACAATAGTATATTTATTCTCTATACTTATTTTTTATTATGGTCTAATAGATGTAAATATTTTCGATATTTTACTTCTTCTCCATCACCAAATTTTAGGTTACTTCATCACTAAGAAACTAAGTTAAAAGACTATTAAATAATAACACATATTTCATATACGTTCGTAATAATTAAAACTATATTATGGGGCTAGACAGTATATTTATTTACAATATTCACATTGTATTATGGTATAATAGATGTAAACAATTTCAATATTTTTCTTCTTCTCCATCACCAAATTTTAGGTTACTTCATCATTAACAAACTAACTTAAAAGACTATTAACTAATGACAAATATTTCATATATGTTCGTAATAAGTAAAATTATACAATCAAGCTTGATAGTATATTTATTCACCATATTCATATTTTATTAAGGTATAATAGATGTAAACAATTTCAATATTTTTCTTCTTCTCTATCACCAAATTTTAGGTTTCTTCATCACTAAGCAAATTGGTTAAAAGATTATTAATTAATGACAAATATTGTATATATATAGTTAATTAATGAAATTATATAATAAAGCTTAATATTATTTTTATTCACCATATTTACAGTGTAATATGTTATAATATATCTGAATTTTTCATATTTTTCTTCTTCTCCATCACAAAATTTTAGCTTACTTCATCACTAAGAAACTAAGTTAAAATACTATTTATAAATGACACATATTTCATTTACACAGGTAATAGTTAAAATTATATAATCAAGAACGATAGTATATTTATTCTCCATATTTATTTAATATTATGGTCTAATAGATGTAAGTAGTTTCAATATTTTACTTCTTCTTCATCACCAAATTTTAGGTTACTTCATCACTAAGAAACTAAGTTAAAAGACTATTAAATAATAACACATATTTCATATACGTTCGTAATAATTAAAACTATATAACGAGGCTAGATAGTATATTTATTTACAATATTCACATTGTATTATGGTATAATAGATGTAAACAATTTTCAATATTTTTCTTCTTCTCTATCACCAAATTTTAGGTTTATTAATCACTAAGCAAATTGGTTAAAATATTATTAATTAATGACAAATATTGAATATATATAGTTAATTAATAAAATTATATAATAAAGCTTAATATTATTTTTATTCACCATATTTACAGTGTAATATGTTATAATATATCTGAATTTTTCAATATTTTTCTTCTTGTCCATCACAAAATTTTATATACACAGGTATGATAGTATATTTATTCTCCATATTTATATATAAACAGGTAATAGTTAAATTTATATAATCAGGAATGATAGTATATTTATTCTCCATATTTATCTTATATTATGGTCTAATAGATGTAAATAGTTTCAATATTTTAATTCTTCTCCATCACCAAATTTTAGGTTACCATCACTAAGAAACTAAGTTAAAAGACTATTAAATAATAACACATATTTCATATACGTTCGTAATAATTAAAACTATATAACGAGGCTAGATAGTATATTTATTTACAATATTCACATTTTATTATGGTATAATAGATGTAAACAATTTCAATATTTTTCTTCTTCTCCATCACCAAATTTTTGGTTACTTCATCATTAAGAAACTAACTTAAAAGACTATTAACTAATGACAAATATTTCATATATGTTTGTAATAAGTAAAATTATACAATCAAGCTTGATAGTATATTTATTCACCATATTCATATTTTATTAAGGTATAATAGATGTAAACAATTTCAATATTTTTCTTTTTCTCCATCACAAAATTTTAGCTTACTTCATCACTAAGACACTAAGTTAAAATACTATTTATAAATGACACGTATTTCATATACACAGGTAATAGTTAAAATTATATAATCAAGACCGATAGTATATTTATTTTCCATATTTATTTTATAGTATGGTCTAATAGATGTAAGTAGTTTCAATATTTTACTTCTTCTCCATCACCAAATTTTAGGATACTTCATTATTAAGAAAATAAGTTAAAAGACTATTAAATAATAACACATATTTCATATACGTTCGTAATAATTAAAACTATATAACGAGGCTAGATAGTATATTTATTTACGCTATTCACATTGTATTATGGTATAATAGATGTAAACAATTTCAATATTTTTTTTCTTCTCTATCACAAAATTTTAGGTTACTTCATCATTAAGAATCTAAGTTAAAAGACTATTAATTAATGACAAATATTTCATATATGTTCGTAATAATTAAAATTATACAATGAGGCTTGATAGTATATTTATACACCATATTCATATTTTTTTATGGTATAATAGATGTAAACAATTTTCAATATTTTTCTTCTTCTCCATCACAAAATTTTAGCTTACTTCATCACTAAGAGACTAAGTTAAAATACTATTTATAAATGACACATATTTCATATACACAGGTAATAGTTAAAATTATATAATCAGGAACAATAGTATATTTATTCTCTATACTTATTTTTTATTATGGTCTAATAGATGTAAATATTTTCGATATTTTACTTCTTCTCCATCACCAAATTTTAGGTTACTTCATCACTAAGAAACTAAGTTAAAAGACTATTAAATAATAACACATATTTCATATACGTTCGTAATAATTAAAACTATATTATGGGGCTAGACAGTATATTTATTTACAATATTCACATTGTATTATGGTATAATAGATGTAAACAATTTCAATATTTTTCTTCTTCTCCATCACCAAATTTTAGGTTACTTCATCATTAACAAACTAACTTAAAAGACTATTAACTAATGACAAATATTTCATATATGTTCGTAATAAGTAAAATTATACAATCAAGCTTGATAGTATATTTATTCACCATATTCATATTTTATTAAGGTATAATAGATGTAAACAATTTCAATATTTTTCTTCTTCTCTATCACCAAATTTTAGGTTTCTTCATCACTAAGCAAATTGGTTAAAATATTATTAATTAATGACAAGTATTGTATATATATAGTTAATTAATGAAATTATATAATAAAGCTTAATATTATTTTTATTCACCATATTTATAGTGTAATATGTTATAATACATCTGAATTTTTCAATATTTTTCTTCTTCTCCATCACAAAATTTTAGCTTACTTCATCACTAAGACACTAAGTTAAAATACTATTTATAAATGACAAATATTTCAAATACACAGGTAATAGTTAAAATTATATAATCAAGAACGATAGTATATTTAATCTCATATTTATTTTATATTATGGTCTAATAGATGTAAGTAGTTTCAATATTTTACTTCTTCTCCATCACCAAATTTTAGGTTACTTCATCACTAAGAAACTAAGTTAAAAGACTATTAAATAATAACACATATTTCATATACGTTCGTAATAATTAAAACTATATAACGAGACTAGATAGTATATTTATTTACGATATTCACATTGTATTATGGTATAATAGATGTAAACAATTTCAATATTTTTGTTCTTCTCTATCTCCAAATTTTAGGTTACTCCATCATTAAGAATCTAAGTTAAAAGACTATTAATTAATGACAAATATTTCATATATGTTCGTAATAATTAAAATTATACAATGAGGCTAGATAGTATATTTATACACCATATTCATATTTTATTATGGTATAATAGATGTAAACAATTTTCAATATTTTTCTTCTTCTCCATCATAAAATTTTAGCTTACTTCATCACTAAGACACTAAGTTAAAATACTATTTATAAATGACACATATTTCATGTACACAGGTAATAGTTAAAATTATATAATCAGGAACGATAGTATATTTATTCTCCATACTTATTTTTTATTATGGTCTAATAGATGTAAATAGTTTCGATATTTTACTTCTTCTCCATCACCAAATTTTAGGTTACTTCATCACTAAGAAACTAAGTTAAAAGACTATTAAATAATAACACATATTTCATATACGTTCGTAATAATTAAAAATATATTACAAGGCTAGATAGTATATTTATTTACAATATTCACATTGTATTATGGTATAATAGATGTAAACAATTTCAATATTTTTCTTCTTCTCCATCACCAAATTTTAGGTTACTTCATCATTAAGAAACTAAAGTTAAAAGAGTATTAATTAATGACAAATATTTCATATATGTTGGTAATAATTAAAATTATACAATTAGGCTTGATGGTATATTTATTCACACTATTCACATTGTATTATGGTATAATAGATGTAAACAATTTCAATATTTTTCTTCTTCTCTATCACCAAATTTTAGGTTTCTTCATCACTAAGCAAATTGGTTAAAAGATTATTAATTAATGACAAATATTGTATATATATAGTTAATTAATGAAATTATATAATAAAGCTTAATATTATTTTTATTCACCATATTTACAGTGTAATATGTTATAATATATCTGAATTTTTCAATATTTTTCTTCTTCTCCATCACAAAATTTTAGCTTACTTCATCACTAAGAAACTAAGTTAAAATACTATTTATAAATGACACATATTTCATTTACACAGGTAATAGTTAAAATTATATAATCAAGAACGATAGTATATTTATTCTCCATATTTATTTAATATTATGGTCTAATAGATGTAAGTAGTTTCAATATTTTACTTCTTCTTCATCACCAAATTTTAGGTTACTTCATCACTAAGAAACTAAGTTAAAAGACTATTAAATAATAACACATATTTCATATACGTTCGTAATAATTAAAACTATATAACGAGGCTAGATAGTATATTTATTTACAATATTCACATTGTATTATGGTATAATAGATGTAAACAATTTTCAATATTTTTCTTCTTCTCTATCACCAAATTTTAGGTTTATTAATCACTAAGCAAATTGGTTAAAATATTATTAATTAATGACAAATATTGAATATATATAGTTAATTAATAAAATTATATAATAAAGCTTAATATTATTTTTATTCACCATATTTACAGTGTAATATGTTATAATATATCTGAATTTTTCAATATTTTTCTTCTTGTCCATCACAAAATTTTATATACACAGGTATGATAGTATATTTATTCTCCATATTTATATATACACAGGTAATAGTTAAATTTATATAATCAGGAATGATAGTATATTTATTCTCCATATTTATCTTATATTATGGTCTAATAGATGTAAATAGTTTCAATATTTTAATTCTTCTCCATCACCAAATTTTAGGTTACCATCACTAAGAAACTAAGTTAAAAGACTATTAAATAATAACACATATTACATATACGTTCGTAATAATTAAAACTATATAACGAGGCTAGATAGTATATTTATTTACAATATTCACATTTTATTATGGTATAATAGATGTAAACAATTTCAATATTTTTCTTCTTCTCCATCACCAAATTTTTGGTTACTTCATCATTAAGAAACTAACTTAAAAGACTATTAACTAATGACAAATATTTCATATATGTTTGTAATAAGTAAAATTATACAATCAAGCTTGATAGTATATTTATTCACCATATTCATATTTTATTAAGGTATAATAGATGTAAACAATTTCAATATTTTTCTTTTTCTCCATCACAAAATTTTAGCTTACTTCATCACTAAGACACTAAGTTAAAATACTATTTATAAATGACACGTATTTCATATACACAGGTAATAGTTAAAATTATATAATCAAGACCGATAGTATATTTATTCTCCATATTTATTTTATAGTATGGTCTAATAGATGTAAGTAGTTTCAATATTTTACTTCTTCTCCATCACCAAATTTTAGGATACTTCATTATTAAGAAAATAAGTTAAAAGACTATTAAATAATAACACATATTTCATATACGTTCGTAATAATTAAAACTATATAACGAGGCTAGATAGTATATTTATTTACGCTATTCACATTGTATTATGGTATAATAGATGTAAACAATTTCAATATTTTTGTTCTTCTCTATCACCAAATTTTAGGTTAATTCATCATTAAGAATCTAAGTTAAAAGACTATTAATTAATGACAAACATTTCATATATGTTCGTAATAATTAAAATTATACAATGAGGCTTGATAGTATATTTATACACCATATTCATATTTTATTATGGTATAATAGATGTAAACAATTTTCAATATTATTCTTCTTCTCCATCACAAAATTTTAGCTTACTTCATCATTAAGACACTAAGTTAAAATACTATTTATAAATGACACATATTTCATATACACAGGTAATAGTTAAAATTATATAATCAGGAACGATAGTATATTTATTCTCCATACTTATTTTTTATTCTGGTTTAATAGATGTAAATAGTTTCGATATTTTACTTCTTCTCCATCACCAAATTTTAGGTTACTTCATCACTAAGAAACTAAGTTAAAAGACTATTAAATAATAACACATATTTCATATACGTTCGTAATAATTAAAACTATATTATGGGGCTAGACAGTATATTTATTTACAATATTCACATTGTATTATGGTATAATAGATGTAAACAATTTCAATATTTTTCTTCTTCTCCATCACCAAATTTTAGGTTACTTCATCATTAACAAACTAACTTAAAAGACTATTAACTAATGACAAATATTTCATATATGTTCGTAATAAGTAAAATTATACAATCAAGCTTGATAGTATATTTATTCACCATATTCATATTTTATTAAGGTATAATAGATGTAAACAATTTCAATATTTTTCTTCTTCTCTATCACCAAATTTTAAGTTTCTTCATCACTAAGCAAATTGGTTAAACGATTATTAATTAATGACAAGTATTGTATATATTTAGTTAATTAATGAAATTATATAATAAAGCTTAATATTATTTTTATTCACCATATTTACAGTGTAATATGTTATAATATATCTGAATTTTTCAATATTTTTCTTCTTCTCCATCACAAAATTTTAGCTTACTTCATCACTAAGACACTAAGTTAAAATACTATTTATAAATGACACATATTTCATATACACAGGTAATAGTTAAAATTATATAATCAAGAACGATAGTAGATTTATTCTCCATATTTATTTTATATTATGGTCTAATAGATGTAAGTAGTTTCAATATTTTACTTCTTCTCCATCACCAATTTTTAGGTTACTTCATCAATAAGAAACTAAGTTAAAAGACTATTAAATAATAACACATATTTCATATACGTTCGTAATAATTAAAACTATATAACGAGGCTAGATAGTATATTTATTTACGATATTCACATTGTATTATGGTATAATAGATGTAAACAATTTCAATATTTTTGTTCTTCTCTATCACCAAATTTTAGGTTAATTCATCATTAAGAATCTAAGTTAAAAGACTATTAATTAATGACAAACATTTCATATATGTTCGTAATAATTAAAATTATACAATTAGGCTTGATAGTATATTTATTCACACTATTCATATCTTATTATGGTATAATAGATGTAAACAATTTTCAATATATTTCTTCTTCTCCATCACCAAATTTTAGGTTACTTCATCATTAAGAAACTAAGTTAAAAGAGTATTAATTAATGACAAATATTTCATATATGTTCGTAATAATTAAAATTATACAATTAGGCTTGATGGTATATTTATTCACACTATTCACATTGTATTATGGTATAATGGATGTAAACAATTTCAATATTTTTCTTCTTCTCTATCACCAAATTTTAGGTTTCTTCATCACTAAGCAAATTGGTTAAAAGATTATTAATTAATGACAAATATTGTATATATATAGTTAATTAATGAAATTATATAATAAAGCTTAATATTATTTTTATTCACCATATTTACAGTGTAATATGTTATAATATATCTGAATTTTTCAATATTTTTCTTCTTCTCCATCACAAAATTTTAGCTTACTTCATCACTAAGACACTAACTTAAAATACTATTTATAAATGACACATATTTCATTTACACAGGTAATAGTTAAAATTATATAATCAAGAACGATAGTATATTTATTCTCCATATTTATTTTATATTATGGTCTAATAGATGTAAGTAGTTTCAATATTTTACTTCTTCTCCATCACCAAATTTTAGGTTACTTCATCACTAAGAAACTAAGTTAAAAGACTATTAAATAATAACACATATTTCATATACGTTCGTAATAATTAAAACTATATAACGAGGCTAGATAGTATATTTATTTACAATATTCACATTGTATTATGGTATAATAGATGTAAACAATTTCAATATTTTTGTTCTTCTCTATCACCAAATTTTAGGTTACTCCATCATTAAGAATCTAAGTTAAAAGACTATTAATTAATGACAAATATTTCATATATGTTCGTAATAATTAAAATTATACAATGAGGCTAGATGGTATATCTATACACCATATTCATATTTTATTATGGTATAATAGATGTAAACAATTTTCAATGTTTTTCTTCTTCTCCATCACAAAATTTTAGCTTACTTCATCACTAAGACACTAAGTTAAAATACTATTTATAAATGACACATATTTCATGTACACAGGTAATAGTTAAAATTATATAATCAGGAACGATAGTATATTTATTCTCCATACTTATTTTTTATTATGGTCTAATAGATGTAAATAGTTTCGATATTTTACTTCTTCTCCATCACCAAATTTTAGGTTACTTCATCACTAAGAAACTAAGTTAAAAGACTATTAAATAATAACACATATTTCATATACGTTCGTAATAATTAAAAATATATTACAAGGCTAGATAGTATATTTATTTACAATAATCACATTGTATTATGGTATAATAGATGTAAACAATTTCAATATTTTTCTTCTTCTCCATCACCAAATTTTAGGTTACTTCATCATTAAGAAACTAAGTTAAAAGAGTATTAATTAATGATAAATATTTCATATATGTTCGTAATAATTAAAATTATACAATTAGGCTTGATGCTATATTTATTCACACTATTCACATTGTATTATGGTATAATAGATGTAAACAATTTCAAAATTTTTCTTCTTCTCTATCACCAAATTTTAGGTTTCTTCATCACTAAGCAAATTTGTTAAAAGATTATTAATTAATGACAAATATTGTATATATATATAGTTAATTAATGAAATTATATAATAAAGCTTAATATTATTTTTATTCACCATATTTACAGTGTAATATGTTATAATATATCTGAATTTTTTAATATTTTTCTTCTTCTCCATCACAAAATTTTAGCTTACTTCATCACTAAGACACTAAGTTAAAATACTATTTATAAATGACACGTATTTCATATACACAGGTAATAGTTAAAATTATATAATCAGGAACGATAGTATATTTATTCTCCATACTTATTTTTTATTATGGTCTAATAGATGTAAATATTTTTGATATTTTACTTCTTCTCCATCACCAAATTATAGGTTACTTCATCACTAAGAAACTAAGTTAAAAGACTATTAAATAATAACACATATTTCATATACGTTCGTAATAATTAAAACTATATTATGGGGCTAGACAGTATATTTATTTACAATATTCACATTGTATTATGGTATAATAGATGTAAACAATTTCAATATTTTTCTTCTTCTCCATCACCAAATTTTAGGTTACTTCATCATTAACAAACTAACTTAAAAGACTATTAACTAATGACAAATATTTCATATATGTTCGTAATAAGTCAAATTATACAATCAAGCTTGATAGTATATTTATTCACCATATTCATATTTTATTAAGGTATAATAGATGTAAACAATTTCAATATTTTTCTTCTTCTCTATCACCAAATTTTAGGTTTCTTCATCACCAAGCAAATTGGTTAAAAGATTATTAATTAATGACAAGTATTGTATATATATAGTTAATTAATGAAATTATATAATAAAGCTTAATATTATTTTTATTCACCATATTTAAAGTGTAATATGTTATAATACATCTGAATTTTTCAATATTTTTCTTCTTCTCCATCACAAAATTTTAGCTTACTTCATCACTAAGACACTAAGTTAAAATACTATTTATAAATGACAAATATTTCATATACACAGGTAATAGTTAAAATTATATAATCAAGAACGATAGTATATTTATTCTCAATATTTATTTTATAGTATGGTCTAATAGATGTAAGTAGTTTCAATATTTTACTTCTTCTCCATCACCAAATTTTAGGTTACTTCATCACTAAGAAACTAAGTTAAAAGATTATTAAATAATAACACATATTTCATATACGTTCGTAATAATTAAAACTATATAACGAGGCTAGGTAGTATATTTATTTACGATATTCACATTGTATTATGGTATAATAGATGTAAACAATTTCAATATTTTTGTTCTTCTCTATCACCAAATTTTAGGTTAATTCATCATTAAGAATCTAAGTTAAAAGACTATTAATTAATGACAAACATTTCATATATGTTCGTAATAATTAAAATTATACAATGAGGCTTGATAGTATATTTATACACCATATTCATATTTTATTATGGTATAATAGATGTAAACAATTTTCAATATTTTTCTTCTTCTCCATCACAAAATTTTAGCTTACTTCATTATTAAGACACTAAGTTAAAATACTATTTATAAATGACACATATTTCATATACACAGGTAATAGTTAAAATTATATAATCAGGAACGATAGTATATTTATTCTCCATACTTATTTTTTATTATGGTATAATAGATGTAAATAGTTTCGATATTTTACTTCTTCTCCATCACCAAATTTTAGGTTACTTCATCACTAAGAAACTAAGTTAAAAGACTATTAAATAATAACACATATTTCATATACGTTCGTAATAATTAAAACTATATTACGGGGCTAGATAGTATATTTATTTACAATATTCACATTGTATTATGGTATAATAGATGTAAACAATTTCAATATTTTTTTTCTTCTCTATCACAAAATTTTAGGTTACTTCATCATTAAGAATCTAAGTTAAAAGACTATTAATTAATGACAAATATTTCATATATGTTCGTAATAATTAAAATTATACAATTAGGCTAGATAGTATATTTATACACCATATTCATATTTTGTTATGGTATAATAGATGTAAACAATTTTCAATATTTTTCTTCTTCTCCATCACAAAATTTTAGCTTACTTCATCACTAAGACACTAAGTTAAAATACTATTTATAAATGACACATATTTCATATACACAAGTAATAGTTAAAATTATATAATCAGGAACAATAGTATATTTATTCTCCATACTTAATTTTTATTATGGTGTAATAGATGTAAATAGTTTCGATATTTTACTTCTTCTCCATCACCAAATTTTAGGTTACTTCATCACTAAGAAACTAAGTTAAAAGACTATTAAATAATAACACATATTTCATATACGTTCGTAATAATTAAAACTATATTATGGGGCTAGACAATATATTTATTTACAATATTCACATTGTATTATGGTATAATAGATGTAAACAATTTCAATATTTTTCTTCTTCTCCATCACCAAATTTTAGGTTACTTCATCATTAACAAACTAACTTAAAAGACTATTAACTAATGACAAATATTTCATATATGTTCGTAATAAGTAAAATTATACAATCAAGCTTGATAGTATATTTATTCACCATATTCATATTTTATTAAGGTATAATAGATGTAAACAATTTCAATATTTTTCTTCTTCTCTATCACCAAATTTTAGGTTTCTTCATCACTAAGCAAATTGGTTAAAAGATTATTAATTAATGACAAGTATTGTATATATATAGTTAATTAATGAAATTATATAATAAAGCTTAATATTATTTTTATTCACCATATTTAAAGTGTAATATGTTATAATACATCTGAATTTTTCAATATTTTTCTTCTTCTCCATCACAAAATTTTAGCTTACTTCATCACTAAGACACTAAGTTAAAATACTATTTATAAATGACAAATATTTCATATACACAGGTAATAGTTAAAATTATATAATCAAGAACGATAGTATATTTATTCTCAATATTTATTTTATATTATGGTCTAATAGATGTAAGTAGTTTCAATATTTTACTTCTTCTCCATCACCAAATTTTAGGTTACTTCATCACTAAGAAACTAAGTTAAAAGACTATTAAATAATAACACATATTTCATATACATTCGTAATAATTAAAACTATATAACGAGGCTAGGTAGTATATTTATTTACGATATTCACATTGTATTATGGTATAATAGATGTAAACAATTTCAATATTTTTGTTCTTCTCTATCACCAAATTTTAGGTTAATTCATCATTAAGAATCTAAGTTAAAAGACTATTAATTAATGACAAACATTTCATATATGTTCGTAATAATTAAAATTATACAATGAGGCTTGATAGTATATTTATACACCATATTCATATTTTATTATGGTATAATAGATGTAAACAATTTTCAATATTTTTCTTCTTCTCCATCACAAAATTTTAGCTTACTTCATCATTAAGACACTAAGTTAAAATACTATTTATAAATGACACATATTTCATATACACAGGTAATAGTTAAAATTATATAATCAGGAACGATAGTATATTTATTCTCCATACTTATTTTTTATTATGGTATAATAGATGTAAATAGTTTCGATATTTTACTTCTTCTCCATCACCAAATTTTAGGTTACTTCATCACTAAGAAACTAAGTTAAAAGACTATTAAATAATAACACATATTTCATATACGTTCGTAATAATTAAAACTATATTACGGGGCTAGATAGTATATTTATTTACAATATTCACATTGTATTATGGTATAATAGATGTAAACAATTTCAATATTTTTTTTCTTCTCTATCACAAAATTTTAGGTTACTTCATCATTAAGAATCTAAGTTAAAAGACTATTAATTAATGACAAATATTTCATATATGTTCGTAATAATTAAAATTATACAATTAGGCTAGATAGTATATTTATACACCATATTCATATTTTGTTATGGTATAATAGATGTAAACAATTTTCAATATTTTTCTTCTTCTCCATCACAAAATTTTAGCTTACTTCATCACTAAGACACTAAGTTAAAATACTATTTATAAATGACACATATTTCATATACACAAGTAATAGTTAAAATTATATAATCAGGAACGATAGTATATTTATTCTCCATACTTAATTTTTATTATGGTGTAATAGATGTAAATAGTTTCGATATTTTACTTCTTCTCCATCACCAAATTTTAGGTTACTTCATCACTAAGATACTAAGTTAAAAGACTATTAAATAATAACACATATTTCATATATGTTCGTAATAATTAAAACTATATTATGGGGCTAGACAGTATATTTATTTACAATATTCACATTGTATTATGGTATAATAGATGTAAACAATTTCAATATTTTTCTTCTTCTCCATCACCAAATTTTAGGTTACTTCATCATTAACAAACTAACTTAAAAGAATATTAACTAATGACAAATATTTCATATATGTTCGTAATAAGTAAAATTATACAATCAAGCTTGATAGTATATTTATTCACCATATTCATATTTTATTAAGGTATAATAGATGTAAACAATTTCAATATTTTTCTTCTTCTCTATCACCAAATTTTAGGTTTCTTCATCACTAAGCAAATTGGTTAAAAGATTATTAATTAATGACAAGTATTGTATATATATAGTTAATTAATGAAATTATATAATAAAGCTTAATATTATTTTTATTCACCATATTTAAAGTGTAATATGTTATAATACATCTGAATTTTTCAATATTTTTCTTCTTCTCCATCACAAAATTTTAGCTTACTTCATCACTAAGACACTAAGTTAAAATACTATTTATAAATGACAAATATTTCATATACACAGGTAATAGTTAAAATTATATAATCAAGAACGATAGTATATTTATTCTCAATATTTATTTTATATTATGGTCTAATAGATGTAAGTAGTTTCAATATTTTACTTCTTCTCCATCACCAAATTTTAGGTTACTTCATCACTAAGAAACTAAGTTAAAAGACTATTAAATAATAACACATATTTCATATACGTTCGTAATAATTAAAACTATATAACGAGGCTAGGTAGTATATTTATTTACGATATTCACATTGTATTATGGTATAATAGATGTAAACAATTTCAATATTTTTGTTCTTCTCTATCACCAAATTTTAGGTTAATTCATCATTAAGAATCTAAGTTAAAAGACTATTAATTAATGACAAACATTTCATATATGTTCGTAATAATTAAAATTATACAATGAGGCTTGATAGTATATTTATACACCATATTCATATTTTATTATGGTATAATAGATGTAAACAATTTTCAATATTTTTCTTCTTCTCCATCACAAAATTTTAGCTTACTTCATCATTAAGACACTAAGTTAAAATACTATTTATAAATGACACATATTTCATATACACAGGTAATAGTTAAAATTATATAATCAGGAACGATAGTATATTTATTCTCCATACTTATTTTTTATTATGGTATAATAGATGTAAATAGTTTCGATATTTTACTTCTTCTCCATCACCAAATTTTAGGTTACTTCATCACTAAGAAACTAAGTTAAAAGACTATTAAATAATAACACATATTTCATATACGTTCGTAATAATTAAAACTATATTACGGGGCTAGATAGTATATTTATTTACAATATTCACATTGTATTATGGTATAATAGATGTAAACAATTTCAATATTTTTCTTCTTCTCCGTCACCAAATTTTAGGTTACTCCATCATTAAGAAACTAAGTTAAAAGAGTATTAATTAATGACAAATATTTCATATATGTTCGTAATAATTAAAATTATACAATTAGGCTAGATAGTATATTTATACACCATATTCATATTTTGTTATGGTATAATAGATGTAAACAATTTTCAATATTTTTCTTCTTCTCCATCACAAAATTTTAGCTTACTTCATCACTAAGACACTAAGTTAAAATACTATTTATAAATGACACATATTTCATATACACAAGTAATAGTTAAAATTATATAATCAGGAACGATAGTATATTTATTCTCCATACTTAATTTTTATTATGGTGTAATAGATGTAAATAGTTTCGATATTTTACTTCTTCTCCATCACCAAATTTTAGGTTACTTCATCACTAAGATACTAAGTTAAAAGACTATTAAATAATAACACATATTTCATATATGTTCGTAATAATTAAAACTATATTATGGGGCTAGACAGTATATTTATTTACAAT
This sequence comes from Vicia faba, assembly GCA_948472305.1. Classification (NCBI taxonomy): domain Eukaryota; kingdom Viridiplantae; phylum Streptophyta; class Magnoliopsida; order Fabales; family Fabaceae; genus Vicia; species Vicia faba. The sequence goes on along the minus strand of CATIWC010003556.1, from coordinate 12,585 downwards.
ATTCACATTGTATTATGGTATAATAGATGTAAACAATTTCAATATTTTTCTTCTTCTCCATCACCAAATTTTAGGTTACTTCATCATTAACAAACTAACTTAAAAGACTATTAACTAATGACAAATATTTCATATATGTTCGTAATAAGTAAAATTATACAATCAAGCTTGATAGTATATTTATTAACCATATTCATATTTTATTACGGTATAATAGATGTAAACAATTTCAATATTTTTCTTCTTCTCTATCACCAAATTTTTAGGTTTCTTCATCACTAAGCAAATTGGTCAAAAGATTATTAATTAATGACAAGTATTGTATATATATAGTTAATTAATGAAATTATATAATAAAGCTTAATATTATTTTTATTCACCATATTTAAAGTGTAATATGTTATAATACATCTGAATTTTTCAATATTTTTCTTCTTCTCCATCACAAAATTTTAGCTTACTTCATCACTAAGACACTAAGTTAAAATACTATTTATAAATGACAAATATTTCATATACACAGGTAATAGTTAAAATTATATAATCAAGAACGATAGTATATTTATTCTCAATATTTATTTTATATTATGGTCTAATAGATGTAAGTAGTTTCAATATTTTACTTCTTCTCCATCACCAAATTTTAGGTTACTTCATCACTAAGAAACTAAGTTAAAAGGACTATTAAATAATAACACATATTTCATATACGTTCGTAATAATTAAAACTATATAACGAGGCTAGGTAGTATATTTATTTACGATATTCACATTGTATTATGGTATAATAGATGTAAACAATTTCAATATTTTTGTTCTTCTCTATCACCAAATTTTAGGTTAATTCATCATTAAGAATCTAAGTTAAAAGACTATTAATTAATGACAAACATTTCATATATGTTCGTAATAATTAAAATTATACAATGAGGCTTGATAGTATATTTATACACCATATTCATATTTTATTATGGTATAATAGATGTAAACAATTTTCAATATTTTTCTTCTTCTCCATCACAAAATTTTAGCTTACTTCATCATTAAGACACAAGTTAAAATACTATTTATAAATGACACATATTTCATATACACAGGTAATAGTTTAAAATTATATAATCAGGAACGATAGTATATTTATTCTCCATACTTATTTTTTATTATGGTATAATAGATGTAAATAGTTTCGATATTTTACTTCTTCTCCATCACCAAATTTTAGGTTACTTCATCACTAAGAAACTAAGTTAAAAGACTATTAAATAATAACACATATTTCATATACGTTCGTAATAATTAAAACTATATTACGGGGCTAGATAGTATATTTATTACAATATTCACATTGTATTATGGTATAATAGATGTAAACAATTTCAATATTTTTCTTCTTCTCCGTCACCAAATTTTAGGTTACTCCATCATTAAGAAACTAAGTTAAAAGAGTATTAATTAATGACAAATATTTCATATATGTTCGTAATAATTAAAATTATACAATTAGGCTAGATAGTATATTTCTACACCATATTCATATTTTGTTATGGTATAATAGATGTAATCAATTTTCAATATTTTTCTTCTTCTCCATCACAAAATTTTAGCTTACTTCATCACTAAGACACTAAGTTAAAATACTATTTATAAATGACACATATTTCATATACACAAGTAATAGTTAAAATTATATAATCAGGAACGATAGTATATTTATTCTCCATACTTAATTTTTATTATGGTGTAATAGATGTAAATAGTTTCGATATTTTACTTCTTCTCCATCACCAAATTTTAGGTTACTTCATCACTAAGATACTAAGTTAAAAGACTATTAAATAATAACACATATTTCATATATGTTCGTAATAATTAAAACTATATTATGGGGCTAGACAGTATATTTATTTACAATATTCACATTGTATTATGGTATAATAGATGTAAACAATTTCAATATTTTTCTTCTTCTCCATCACCAAATTTTAGGTTACTTCATCATTAACAAACTAACTTAAAAGACTATTAACTAATGACAAATATTTCATATATGTTCGTAATAAGTAAAATTATACAATCAAGCTTGATAGTATATTTATTAACCATATTCATATTTTATTACGGTATAATAGATGTAAACAATTTCAATATTTTTCTTCTTCTCTATCACCAAATTTTAGGTTTCTTCATCACTAAGCAAATTGGTTAAAAGATTATTAATTAATGACAAGTATTGTATATATATAGTTAATTAATGAAATTATATAATAAAGCTTAATATTATTATTATTCACCATATTTAAAGTGTAATATGTTATAATACATCTGAATTTTTCAATATTTTTCTTCTTCTCCATCACAAAATTTTAGCTTACTTCATCACTAAGACACTAAGTTAAAATACTATTTATAAATGACAAATATTTCATATACACAGGTAATAGTTAAAATTATATAATCAAGAACGATAGTATATTTATTCTCAATATTTATTTTATATTATGGTCTAATAGATGTAAGTAGTTTCAATATTTTACTTCTTCTCCATCACCAAATTTTAGGTTACTTCATCACTAAGAAACTAAGTTAAAAGACTATTAAATAATAACACATATTTCATATACGTTCGTAATAATTAAAACTATATAACGAGGCTAGGTAGTATATTTATTTACGATATTCACATTGTATTATGGTATAATAGATGTAAACAATTTCAATATTTTTGTTCTTCTCTATCACCAAATTTTAGGTTAATTCATCATTAAGAATCTAAGTTAAAAGACTATTAATTAATGACAAACATTTCATATATGTTCGTAATAATTAAAATTATACAATGAGGCTTGATAGTATATTTATACACCATATTCATATTTTATTATGGTATAATAGATGTAAACAATTTTCAATATTTTTCTTCTTCTCCATCACAAAATTTTAGCTTACTTCATCATTAAGACACTAAGTTAAAATACTATTTATAAATGACACATATTTCATATACACAGGTAATAGTTAAAATTATATAATCAGGAACGATAGTATATTTATTCTCCATACTTATTTTTTATTATGGTATAATAGATGTAAATAGTTTCGATATTTTACTTCTTCTCCATCACCAAATTTTAGGTTACTTCATCACTAAGAAACTAAGTTAAAAGACTATTAAATAATAACACATATTTCATATACGTTCGTAATAATTAAAACTATATTACGGGGCTAGATAGTATATTTATTTACAATATTCCACATTGTATTATGGTATAATAGATGTAAACAATTTCAATATTTTTCTTCTTCTCCGTCACCAAATTTTAGGTTACTCCATCATTAAGAAACTAAGTTAAAAGAGTATTAATTAATGACAAATATTTCATATATGTTCGTAATAATTAAAATTATACAATTAGGCTAGATAGTATATTTATACACCATATTCATATTTTGTTATGGTATAATAGATGTAAACAATTTTCAATATTTTTCTTCTTCTCCATCACAAAATTTTAGCTTACTTCATCACTAAGACACTAAGTTAAAATACTATTTATAAATGACACATATTTCATATACACAAGTAATAGTTAAAATTATATAATCAGGAACGATAGTATATTTATTCTCCATACTTAATTTTTATTATGGTGTAATAGATGTAAATAGTTTCGATATTTTACTTCTTCTCCATCACCAAATTTTAGGTTACTTCATCACTAAGATACTAAGTTAAAAGACTATTAAATAATAACACATATTTCATATATGTTCGTAATAATTAAAACTATATTATGGGGCTAGACAGTATATTTATTTACAATATTCACATTGTATTATGGTATAATAGATGTAAACAATTTCAATATTTTTCTTCTTCTCCATCACCAAATTTTAGGTTACTTCATCATTAACAAACTAACTTAAAAGACTATTAACTAATGACAAATATTTCATATATGTTCGTAATAAGTAAAATTATACAATCAAGCTTGATAGTATATTTATTAACCATATTCATATTTTATTACGGTATAATAGATGTAAACAATTTCAATATTTTTCTTCTTCTCTATCACCAAATTTTAGGTTTCTTCATCACTAAGCAAATTGGTCAAAAGATTATTAATTAATGACAAGTATTGTATATATATAGTTAATTAATGAAATTATATAATAAAGCTTAATATTATTTTTATTCACCATATTTAAAGTGTAATATGTTATAATACATCTGAATTTTTCAATATTTTTCTTCTTCTCCATCACAAAATTTTAGCTTACTTCATCACTAAGACACTAAGTTAAAATACTATTTATAAATGACAAATATTTCATATACACAGGTAATAGTTAAAATTATATAATCAAGAACGATAGTATATTTATTCTCAATATTTATTTTATATTATGGTCTAATAGATGTAAGTAGTTTCAATATTTTACTTCTTCTCCATCACCAAATTTTAGGTTACTTCATCACTAAGAAACTAAGTTAAAAGACTATTAAATAATAACACATATTTCATATACGTTCGTAATAATTAAAACTATATAACGAGGCTAGGTAGTATATTTATTTACGATATTCACATTGTATTATGTATAATAGATGTAAACAATTTCAATATTTTTGTTCTTCTCTATCACCCAAATTTTAGGTTAATTCATCATTAAGAATCTAAGTTAAAAGACTATTAATTAATGACAAACATTTCATATATGTTCGTAATAATTAAAATTATACAATGAGGCTTGATAGTATATTTATACACCATATTCATATTTTATTATGGTATAATAGATGTAAACAATTTTCAATATTTTTCTTCTTCTCCATCACAAAATTTTAGCTTACTTCATCATTAAGGACACTAAGTTAAAATACAATTTATAAATGACACATATTTCATATACACAGGTAATAGTTAAAATTATATAATCAGGAACGATAGTATATTTATTCTCCATACTTATTTTTTATTATGGTATAATAGATGTAAATAGTTTCGATATTTTACTTCTTCTCCATCACCAAATTTTAGGTTACTTCATCACTAAGAAACTAAGTTAAAAGACTATTAAATAATAACACATATTTCATATACGTTCGTAATAATTAAAACTATATTACGGGGCTAGATAGTATATTTATTTACAATATACACATTGTATTATGGTATAATAGATGTAAACAATTTCAATATTTTTCTTCTTCTCCGTCACCAAATTTTAGGTTACTCCATCATTAAGAAACTAAGTTAAAAGAGTATTAATTAATGACAAATATTTCATATATGTTCGTAATAATTAAAATTATACAATTAGGCTAGATAGTATATTTCTACACCATATTCATATTTTGTTATGGTATAATAGATGTAATCAATTTTCAATATTTTTCTTCTTCTCCATCACAAAATTTTAGCTTACTTCATCACTAAGACACTAAGTTAAAATACTATTTATAAATGACACATATTTCATATACACAAGTAATAGTTAAAATTATATAATCAGGAACGATAGTATATTTATTCTCCATACTTAATTTTTATTATGGTGTAATAGATGTAAATAGTTTCGATATTTTACTTCTTCTCCATCACCAAATTTTAGGTTACTTCATCACTAAGATACTAAGTTAAAAGACTATTAAATAATAACACATATTTCATATATGTTCGTAATAATTAAAACTATATTATGGGGCTAGACAGTATATTTATTTACAATATTCACATTGTATTATGGTATAATAGATGTAAACAATTTCAATATTTTTCTTCTTCTCCATCACCAAATTTTAGGTTACTTCATCATTAACAAACTAACTTAAAAGACTATTAACTAATGACAAATATTTCATATATGTTCGTAATAAGTAAAATTATACAATCAAGCTTGATAGTATATTTATTAACCATATTCATATTTTATTACGGTATAATAGATGTAAAACAATTTCAATATTTTTCTTCTTCTCTATCACCAAATTTTAGGTTTCTTCATCACTAAGCAAATTGGTTAAAAGATTATTAATTAATGACAAGTATTGTATATATATAGTTAATTAATGAAATTATATAATAAAGCTTAATATTATTTTTATTCACCATATTTAAAGTGTAATATGTTATAATACATCTGAATTTTTCAATATTTTTCTTCTTCTCCATCACAAAATTTTAGCTTACTTCATCACTAAGACACTAAGTTAAAATACTATTTATAAATGACAAATATTTCATATACACAGGTAATAGTTAAAATTATATAATCAAGAACGATAGTATATTTATTCTCAATATTTATTTTATATTATGGTCTAATAGATGTAAGTAGTTTCAATATTTTACTTCTTCTCCATCACCAAATTTTAGGTTACTTCATCACTAAGAAACTAAGTTAAAAGACTATTAAATAATAACACATATTTCATATACGTTCGTAATAATTAAAATTATATAACGAGGCCTCAGGTAGTATATTTATTTACGATATTCACATTGTATTATGGTATAATAGATGTAAACAATTTCAATATTTTTGTTCTTCTCTATCACCAAATTTTAGGTTAATTCATCATTAAGAATCTAAGTTAAAAGACTATTAATTAATGACAAACATTTCATATATGTTCGTAATAATTAAAATTATACAATGAGGCTTGATAGTATATTTATACACCATATTCATATTTTATTATGGTATAATAGATGTAAACAATTTTCAATATTTTTCTTCTTCTCCATCACAAAATTTTAGCTTACTTCATCATTAAGACACTAAGTTAAAATACTATTTATAAATGACACATATTTCATATACACAGGTAATAGTTAAAATTATATAATCAGGAACGATAGTATATTTATTCTCCATACTTATTTTTTATTATGGTATAATAGATGTAAATAGTTTCGATATTTTACTTCTTCTCCATCACCAAATTTTAGGTTACTTCATCACTAAGAAACTAAGTTAAAAGACTATTAAATAATAACACATATTTCATATACGTTCGTAATAATTAAAACTATATTACGGGGCTAGATAGTATATTTATTTACAATATTCACATTGTATTATGGTATAATAGATGTAAACAATTTCAATATTTTTCTTCTTCTCCGTCACCAAATTTTAGGTTACTCCATCATTAAGAAACTAAGTTAAAAGAGTATTAATTAATGACAAATATTTCATATATGTTCGTAATAATTAAAATTATACAATTAGGCTAGATAGTATATTTATACACCATATTCATATTTTGTTATGGTATAATAGATGTAAACAATTTTCAATATTTTTCTTCTTCTCCATCACAAAATTTTAGCTTACTTCATCACTAAGACACTAAGTTAAAATACTATTTATAAATGACACATATTTCATATACACAAGTAATAGTTAAAATTATATAATCAGGAACGATAGTATATTTATTCTCCATACTTATTTTTTATTATGGTGTAATAGATGTAAATAGTTTCGATATTTTACTTCTTCTCCATCACCAAATTTTAGGTTACTTCATCACTAAGATACTAAGTTAAAAGACTATTAAATAATAACACATATTTCATATACGTTCATAATAATTAAAACTATATTACGGGGCTAGATAGTATATTTATTTACAATATTCACATTGTATTATGGTATAATAGATGTAAACAATTTCAATATTTTTCTTCTTCTCCATCCCCAAATTTTAGGTTACTTCATCATTAAGAAACTAAGTTAAAAGAGTATTAATTAATGACAAATATTTCATATATGTTCGTAATAATTAAAATTATACAATTAGGCTTGATAGTATATTTATTCACACTATTCACATTGTATTATGGTATAATAGATGTAAACAATTTCAATATTTTTCTTCTTCTCTATCACCAAATTTTAGGTTTCTTCATCACTAAGCAAATTGGTTAAAAGATTATTAATTAATGACAAATATTGTATATATATAGTTAATAATGAAATTATATAATAAAGCTTAATATTATTTTTATTCACCATATTTACAGTGTAATATGTTATAATATATCTCAATTTTTCAATATTTTTCTTCTTCTCCATCACAAAATTTTAGCTTACTTCATCACTAAGACACTCAGTTAAAATACTATTTATAAATGACACATATTTCATATACACAGGTAATAGTTAAAATTATATAATCAAGAACGATAGTATATTTATTCTCCATATTTATTTTATATTATGGTCTAATAGATGTAAGTAGTTTCAATATTTTACTTCTTCTCCATCACCAAATTTTAGGTTACTTCATCACTAAGAAACTAAGTTAAAAGACTATTAAATAATAACACATATTTCATATACGTACGTAATAATTAAAACTATAATGAGGCTAGATAGTATATTTATTTACAATATTCACATTGTATTATGGTATAATAGATGTAAACAATTTCAATATTTTTGTTCTTCTCTATCACCAAATTTTAGGTTACTTCATCATTAAGAAACTAAGTTAAAAGAGTATTAATTAATGACAAATATTTCATATATGTTCGTAATAATTAAAATTATACAATTAGGCTTGATAGAATATTTATTCACACTATTTATATTTTATTATGGTATAATAGATTTAAACAATTTTCAATATTTTTCTTCTTCTCTATCACCAAATTTTAGGTTTATTCATCACTAAGCAAATTGGTTAAAAGATTATTAATTAATGACAAATGTTGTATATATATAGTTAATTAATGAAATTATATAATAAAGCTTAATATTATTTTTATTCACCATATTTACATTGTAATATGTTATAACATATTTGAATTTTTCAATATTTTTCTTCTTCTCCATCACAAAATTTTAGCTTACTTCATCACTAAAACACTAAGTTAAAATACTATTTATAAATGACATAAATTTCATATACACAGGTAATAGTTAAAATTATATAATCAGGAATGATAGTATATTTATTCTCCATATTTATTTTATATTACGGTCTAATAGATGTAAATAGTTTAATATTTTAATTCTTCTCCATCACCAAATTTTAGGTTACCATCACTAAGAAACTAAGTTAAAAGACTATTAAATAATAACACATATTTCATATACGTTCGTAATAATTAAAACTATATAACGAGGCTAGATAGTATATTTATTTACAATATTCACATTTTATTATGGTATAATAGATGTAAACAATTTCATATTTTTCTTCTTCTCCATCACAAAATTTTAGCGTACTTCATCACTAAGACACTAAGTTAAAATACTATTTATAAATGACACATATTTCATATACACAGGTAATAGTTAAAATTATATAATCAAGAACGATAGTATATTTATTCTCCATATTTATTTTATATTATGGTCTAATAGATGTAAGTAGTTTCAATATTTTACTTCTTCTCCATCACCAAATTTTAGGTTACTTCATCACTAAGAAACTAAGGTAAAAGACTATTAAATAATAACACATATTTCATATACGTTCGTAATAATTAAAACTATATAACGAGGCTAGATAGTATGTTTATTTACAATATTCACATTGTATTAAGGTATAATAGATGTAAACAATTTCAATATTTTTCTTCTTCTCTATCACCAAATTTTAGGTTTCTTCATCACTAAGCAAATTGGTTAAAAGATTATTAATTAATGACAAATATTGTATATATATAGTTAATTAATGAAATTATATAATAAAGCTTAATATTATTTTTATTCACCATATTTACAGTGTAATATGTTATAATACATCTGAATTTTTCAATATTTTTCTTCTTCTCCATCACAAAATTTTAGCTTACTTCATCACTAAGAAACTAAGTTAAAATACTATTTATAAATGACACATATTTCATATACACAGGTAATAGTTAAAATTATATAATCAGGAACGATAGTATATTTATTCTCCATACTTATTTTTTATTATGGTCTAATAGAAATAAATAGTTTCGATATTTTACTTCTTCTCCATCAACAAATTTTAGGTTACTTCATCACTAAGAAACTAAGTTAAAAGACTATTAAATAATAACACATATTTCATATACGTTCATAATAATTAAAACTATATTACGAGGCTAGATAGTATATTTATTTACAATATTAAAATTGTATTATGGTATAATAGATGTAAACAATTTCAATATTTTTCTTCTTCTCCATCACCAAATTTTAGGTTACTTCATCATTAAGAAACTAAGTTAAAAGAGTATTAATGAATGACAAATATTTCATATATGTTCGTAATAATTAAAAATTATACAATTAGGCTTGATAGTATATTTATTCACACTATTCACATTGTATTATGGTATAATAGATGTAAACAATTTCAATATTTTTCTTCTTCTCTATCACCAAATTTTAGGTTTCTTCATCACTAAGCAAATTGGTTAAAGATTATTAATTAATGAAAAATATTGTATATATATAGTTAATTAATGAAATTATATAATAAGGCCTAATATTATTTGTATTCACCATATTTACAGTGTAATATGTTATAATATATCTGAAATTTTCAATATTTTTCTTCTTCTCCATCACAAAATTTTAGCTTACTTCATCACAAAGACACTAAGTTAAAATACTATTTATAAATGACACATATTTCATATACACAGGTAATAGTTAAAATTATATAATCAGGAATGATAGTATATTTATTCTCCATATTTATTTTATATTATGCTCTAATAGATGTAAATAGTTTCAATATTTTAATTCTTCTCCATCACCAAATTTTAGGTTACTTCATCACTAAGAAACTAAGGTAAAAGACTATTAAATAATAACACATATTTCATATACGTTCGTAATAATTAAAACTATATAACGAGGCTAGATAGTATGTTTATTTACAATATTCACATTGTATTATGGTATAATAGATGTAAACAATTTCAATATTTTTCTTCTTCTCCATCACCAAATTTTAGGTTACTTCATCACTAAGAAACTAAGTTAAAAGACTATTAATTAATGACAAATATTTCATATATGTTCGTAATAAGTAAATTTATACAATCAGGCTTGATAGTATATTTATTCACCATATTCATATTTTATTAAGGTATAATAGATGTAAATAATTTTCAATATTTTTATTCTTCTCCATCACAAAATTTTAGCTTACTTCATCACTAAGATATTAAGTTAAAATACTATTTATAAATGACACATGGTAATAGTTAAAATTATATAATCAGGAACGATAGTATATTTATTCTCCATACTTATTTTTTATTATGGTCTAATAGATGTAAATAGTTTCTATATTTTACTTCTTCTTCATCACCAAATTTTAGGTTACTTCATTACTAAGAAACTAAGTTAAAAGACTATTAAATAATAACACATATTTCATAATACGTTCGTAATAATTAAAACTATATTACGAGGCTTGATAGTATATATATTCACCATATTCACATTGTATTATGTTATAATAGATGTAAACAATTTCAATATTTTTCTTCTTCTCCATCACCAAATTTTAGGTTACTTCATCATTAAGAAACAAAGTCAAAAGACTATTAATTAATGACAAATATTTCATATATGTTTGTAATAATTAAAAATATACAATGAGGCTTGATAATATATTTATTCACCATATTCACATTGTATTATGGTATAATAGATGTAAACAATTTAAATATTTTTCTTCTTCTCTATCACCAAATTTTTAGGTTACTTCATCACTAAGCAAATTGGTTAAAAGACTATTAATTAATGACAAATATTGTATATATATAGTTAATAAATCAAAATAATATAATAAAGCTATATATTATTTTTATTCACCATATTTACAGTGTAATATGGTATAATATATCTGAATTTTTCAATATTTTTCTTCTTCTCCATCACAAAATTTAGCTTACTTCATCACTAAGAAACTAAGTTATAATACTATTTATAAATGACACATATTTCATACACACAGGTAATTGTTAAAATTATATAATCAGGAACGATAGTATATTTTTTCTCCATATTTATTTTATATTATAGTCTAATAGATGTAAACAGTTTGAATATTTTACTTCTTCTCCATCACCAAATTTTAGGTTACTTCATCACTAAGAAACTAAGTTAAAAGACTATTAAATAATAACACATATTTCATATACGTTCTTAATAATTAAAACTATATAACGAGGCTAGATAGTATATTTATTTACAATATTCACATTGTATTATGGTATAATAGATGTAAACAATTTCAATATTTTTCTTCTTCTCCATCACCAAATTTTAGGTTACTTCATCACTAAGAAACTAACTTAAAAGACTATTAAATAATAACACATGTTTCATATACATTCATAATAATTACAACTATATAATATGGCTAGATAGTATATTTATTTACAATATTCACATTGTATTATGGTATAATATATCTGAATTTTTCTATATTTTTCTTCTTCTCCATCACAAAATTTTAGCTTACTTCATCCCTAAGACACTAAGTTAAAATATTGTTTATAAATGCCACATATTTCATATACACAGGCAATAGTTAAAATTATATAATCAAGAACGATAGTATATTTA